>JABJVR010006524.1:4251-49044 GCA_025773905.1 Chitala chitala
GCAGTCTCTGCATGGCAGTCTCTGCATGGCAGTCTCTGAAACAGCAGTCTCTGCACGGCAGTCTCTGCATGGCAGTCTCTGCACGTCAGTCTCTGAAACAGCAATCTCTGCATGGCAGTCTCTGAAACAGCAGTCTCTGCATGGCAGTCTCTGAGAAGAAGTTTTTTTAAGTTTTTTTTTTTGCCCAGTTTGGTGCTTGCTGGGACTTTTGTTTGTTCACTTCTTGTGGGCCAGTAACTCAGTGGAAGTTTGGTAAGTGTAATGTTGAAGGTTGAATTCAGTGCTCCTGGTGTACAGCAAAACATATAATGGGCCTTACTGTATATACCATTTACCTGACGTGCAGTTATCTGTTCAATAAAACAGCTGAGCACATTCCACTCTCATCTGAGGCTTTATCAAGGCAGTGGTCAATGCAACCTGAAAGTATGCATTATGCAATATCTTTTTAGAACAGTACTTTTGTACAGCATATTATAAAGTCAGTAATTTATGAACATGTACTTTTATACTTTGAATAAATATATTTTCAATACAGTACTTTTACCCCAGCATTTTTTAGTTGAATAACTGCACTTTTACTTAAGTAAAATGTTTCTGCGTTTTGGCCCCCTGTCCTGTTGTAGGTTAGCCTGGAGCTGTCAGACAATGAGAATATGGTGAGAATACGGTGAGACTACAGCATTGTATGCATGGAAACAAGCCGTGAGAACACGAGACATCTCTCGTAGGCTCTAACATTTAGTCTGTGCCTTATTAGGCTGTGAGATAAAAACACACAACCGATGCCAAGATTCTGAATTACTACATTATAAAGACAGTACATCTGTACAAGTTATGACATAACGTAAAAAACTGTCATGATGAAGTTTATTGTTAGTCATGATGGACGGTCTAACTGTGTTAAGGAAAAACTTTCATTTAGTTTACTGTAATAAGTACACAGGCAGGGTAGCATCACTAAACAAAATGGTGCTAGTCCTGCAGTAGACAGAACCTGGCTAAAATGGTCCAGAACAGCATCACTAGCTACCTGACAGCCATCCATACACTTTCCATACAGTTTATCCCATGTAGGGTCACAGAGTGGTCTGGAGTCCATCCCAGGTAGCTGAGGGCACAAGGCGGGAGACACCCTGGATGAGGCACCAACCCATCTCAGGGCCAGCTGAAAGCCATTGTGAATACTTGTATTTATTTAGGCATTTTCATTGATTATGCAGAATGAGAGCAATACTCCATGGTAATCAGTAGTTTCATGCCAATGCCCTCTTTCTTCATTCTACTTGTGGACAGTTTGTTTCCTGCAGCGATTTAGATTTGAGATTTCCTCGCATATGTACAGCTCTCTTTTCACCTCTCTGATTACTGATCCATCGTTGATGTTACCCCTGACCTTTGACCTAAATGTGATGGTATTATACTGCTACACCACAGATGCATTGGTTAAAAGATGCATACTACCTGCAATTTTTGCAAAGCTTGTGGAACACAGTGGAGTGTTTTTTTATTTTGTGTTATATTGTTAATATGTAATTACTGTATTTTTAAATTACTGTAGATCAATTAAAACCACCTCTGGAATTAAAAGCAAATAATGTTTCACCAGTTATGATGTTCAGGTATAAAGCCATGACACTAGGATAACACCTTGAACATGATGTACAAGGGTTCCGTTTTTATCTGGGTCATTCTTAGACTTTTTTTTTTTCTTCTTCCTGAGGGGAATCAAGGAAAGTTCAGAGGCAAAGTACACAGTGTAACAACACACAGTGCAACAGCACATAGTGTAACAACACACAGTGCAACAGCACATAGTGTAACAACACACAGTGTAACAACATACACTGCAACAACACACAGTGTAACAACACACAGTGCAACAACTCACAGTCAAACAGACTACTTGATGTCTGTGTAAACTGTTTGGCACCAATGAATTTAATCTTGCTTTCTTATTAGCTTCTAGGCTAAGAAAGGTCTGGAATGGTAAAATTAGTGTACCACAGACTGGGACACGCATAGCTAAACACATTACTGTAAAATGCCATTAAAAATGAATTTAATGTTGTTGTCAGAAACAAGACAGTTGTCCATTAAACAGAAGCAACACTCCTCACTTATTAGCCACTCTGGATTTGTCTCCTTCCAGTCATTATAAACGAGATCATTCCCACACTTCATGCCTAGCCTTCACAGTTTCACCCTACTGGTCATGTTTCCTGAGCAGTACACAGTTTCTGTCCCTCACCCCAAGCAGGGAAGGCTCACATTTGGTTTTGCTTTCAAGTGTTTAATTTTAACAAAGCACAAAATTGATGCAGCCATTTTCTTCTGCATCTGTGCAGACTTCAAAAGACCAACAAATAACCATCCGGAAAATGTCTAAGTTATGGGCAGAGGTTGGTGTTTGATGTTACAAAGAACACCTTAAATAGAAGCAAGAAAGCAACAACCACAGAAAGCATTTTCAGTGCTGGAGCCCAGACAGGTTCTCAGCTCCAGCCACATGGATAGTAAACAGCCACTCTGGTCTGATCGCTGCGGTCACAGTAAATGTTGTGGCCAATTCAAAAATTTCACTGCACTCTGTGGTCAGATTAATCAAAACCACTAAAAATCACAAGTAACAATGGGAAAATTATAAAAAATAAAATGTTAGCATACAAGATTCTTTGGGAACAAGGGATATCACATCATGGAACAAAAAAGTTTCACTGGCTGATAGTGTTAACTTGAATGCTGCAGCAGAACTAGGCCATTATTAAACGGAGAACTTCAATGAGCGCAAAACAAAGTCATGACAACACTAGCAATGACCAGACCCACATGAAAGAGCTGGGACAGCTTCACAGCAGACAGGCGCAAATCAGACTAACCGATGACTCATCTCTGCTCTATTGGTAAAGCATTCGGTGTGAGCTAGACATAGTGTATATAATTTACATTTTTTAATTTAATCCTCTACCAGACTAATTTTTATACTTTTAGATATTGTCTGTTATCTCAAAATTCACAGACAACAGCAATATTAATTTCACCAGAAATGAGGAATGTTTCTGCAAGGAACAGTGTCAGAGGTGCAAAAAAAACCAAAACATGGTATTTTCTAAAGGTTGTTCTGTCATCAGTGTCAGATACATGTTGCATGTTGCATATGTCCACTTTGTTATATGAATCTAGTTAATCTAATGAGGACTAAACATACTGTATTGAATTAATAGACTAGGTCTATTGTTTCTCAATATAATACTATAATTCTGACACAATTAAGCACATTTTTTCAGTGTTCATTTGCAATAGCTGTCCTGTCAGTGATGAGATACAGACACTGTTTTCAGTCTTTCACAACACAAAGCTTTTTTCTTTCAACAATTGAAATTAAATTAAGAATATCCATCTTAATTGTGCCAAACAGGGTGGCTAATTTACACCATATAATGAGTGGGATGTTTCCATTAAAAGTAGTTACGTGCTTCAGAATCTCTGGAGACTGCCCTTTATGATGAGCATAAAGGAGTGCAAAGGGAGGAGCAGAGATTACAAAAGAGCTGAGAATGGAGGAGCAGTGAGTATGGCTGAGCAGTAAGTACAGAGGAGCAGTGAGTATGGTTGAGCAGTGAGTATGGCTTAGCAATGAGTATGGCTGAGCAGTGAGTATGGCTTAGCAGTAGGTATAGAGAAGCAGTGAGTATGGCTGAGCAGTAAGTACAGATGAGCAGTGAGTATGGCTTAGTAGTGAGTATGGTTGAGCAGTGAGTATGGCTTAGCAATGAGTAAGGCTGAACAGTAGTTATAGAGGAGCAGTGAATATGGCTGAGCAGTAAGTACAGATGAGCAGTGAGTATGGCTTAGTAGTGAGTATGGTTGAGCAGTGAGTATGGCTTAGCAATGAGTATGGCTGAGCAGTAGGTATAGAGGGGCAGTGAGTATGGCTGACCAGTAAGTACAGATGAGCAGTGAGTATGGCTTAGTAGTGAGTATGGTTGAGCAGTGAGTATGGCTAAGCAGTAGGTATATAGGAGTAGTGAGGATGGCTGAGCAGTAAGTACAGAGGAGCAGTGAGTACGGCTTAGTAGTGAATATGGTTGAGCAGTGAGCATGGCTGAGCAGTAGGTATAGTGGAACAGTGAGTATGGCTAAACAGTAGGTATAGAGGAGCAGCGAGTATGGCAGAGCAGTAGATATAAAGGAGCAGCGAGTATGGCTGAGCAGTAAGTATAGAGGAACAGTGAGTATGGCTGAGCAGTGAGTACAGGAATAGTGAGTATGGTGGCACAACAGGTAGGAAAGAAAAAACAGCAGAGAGCACATGATATAAGCATCAGAGAAACACTGAAGCCCCTGATATGACAGCCAACAGCTACCTTTGGGACAAAAGTTGTGGTATGAGCTACATTTAGACATAGATTTGAAAAATTGGTTAATAAAAATAAGAGGAAAAACCATGTACATTTTAAAAATGAAGAGAGGGAGTGTGATAGGACACATTACAGTATTAAGGCAAAATATCACAATAATGTTTCTCAATTACAGCCAAACAGGAGGTTACATTTTGACGAATGATGTGAATGACCATTAACCATGAAACAAAGCACATGTAATAACACAAAAAGCAGAATGCAAGATAAATATATTCAGAGCTCAAATAAAAAGCTTATTCCTCTAAAGCGACACAGGTGATAGGTCAGAGGTCATCTTCCATAACAGAAGCAGCCGTACCCTCTTCAAGATCTGATTCTGACACACTTTTATCAGTGGTTGCCTACAGTGACATTTTGCCAACATGTAGTCATTGCAACTGAATTCTTAAAGCTCAATCCCAGAAAGGGTTATAAATAATAATGACACAAAGAATTATATTCAAATGATGTGTATTATATATACCTAAAGTACATTCACACCAGTAGGGTATCCAGAAATGCCTACTAAAGTGTGCCTGTAAGGAACAGGATTTTTCAGATCCAAAGCAAAATGTAACATGTAGTTTAATATAAATCCACATTATTTTCATAGTGAATAAGAGAAAATTATTATTATTATTATTATTATTAAAAATGTATACCAATTAGTGTATTAATACAATTTTTTATTATTATAATTGGGTGTGTGAGCTAGAGATTTAGGGGCTCACCTAAAATGCCTCCATTGGGATTTTAATACACTCCTATATATAGAATAAATTTACATTTGTCACGGAAAAATATAAAATAGTACTTTGCAAATGCTTATCCCAAACCATAGGGGGCTTTGAGTCTATTACATGCAGCATTGGGAACAAAGCAAAACACACCCTGAACACCCTGCGAGCTAACCCATGACAAGACACACCGAGGAGATCCAGAGGTCCAAATTCACCTGACCTGCATGGCTTTGGACTGACAGAGGACACCAGAACAGCCTAAGAAAGCCCATGCACAGAGAGGAAGAACACGAACGGACACACACACACACACACACACACACACACACACACACACACACACAGCTCCAAGAGAAAAATTAAACCCACAACCCTGGAGGTGTGAGGCAACAGTGCATTTTAAAAATTTCAGTAATTAACAATGAATCTGATGCAGTAAAATGCATCACCTGGCAATGGTGCCCTGGGCACGAAGAAGGTTCATGCTTCAGGAGGTACCAAGCTTCTCCTCCCTTCATAAAGAGGTCAGTGGAGCACATCAGTCAGTCAGACTGTGGCTATTCTACACCCCCTCGTGCATCCTCATCAGGACATATAAGCTCACCATCCCCTACAGAGGGAAAGACCTCCGATACGGAATGACAGGATTATGTAGTGGGGGAGAGGGAACGATCTTCCACAGGCAGATCTTCACTTATGGGCACACACTAACTGGGAGCAATAAGAAACACTGTCTCACAGCTCCATGAAGATAGGCCAAACTGCTCATAACACTTGTTCACAACCTTCTCCCAAAATCTGTCCCTCAATAAGATTACACATGTAACACAAAACAGCATGGCATATTCTAAGTCTGAACAGAAAAGAACACTTCCCAAACTGCAGCTGTCAGAGATCCACCACTGCTAACGTCATTAGCATAAAACTGGGAGAAGTGCAGAAGTATCAAGCAGAAGTTGCCACTTCTTCACCCCCCCCTTGAAGGAAGAGCAAGCAGAGCAAGGCACCTCCTCCCCTCCTTCTGATATTTCTTCTCACTCAGCTTTGAGATGAAGCGCTGGCAGGCACTGAATACCAGAGACGGTCCCCCGCTGCTAACTTCCTGTCAGCCAGCGTGTGCTCTGCCCTGACTTCACAGCATGCCACCCCCCCCCCTTCTCCTTACCTTTCATAGCTGATATCACAAAGTACATCGTGGGCCTGTGAGTGAGTCCATAGGAGAGGAGTGGCAGCACACAGAGCACAGCGCCGCTGTCTCCGCAGCTGCCTCGGGCACAGTCCCGTCCCTGTGTCCCTGCCTCCGCCCACGTGACAGCCACGTCACCCGCCGGGTCCGCCCACCGCCCCGCCCTGTCACCAAAGCCAGCAGCCGCTCACGCAGCAAGAGACCTGGCGGGGAGCCTGGCGCTTTTCCCTCAAGTCGCAGAGCTGCAAGCGTGTTTGGGGGCCTGTGGTCACTGTCTATATCTTGAACCTTACTAGGAACTAAACACAGAGCTTTCCTTATCCCCTCCCTCAGCTGAATCACACCTCCCTCCCAGGGAGGAAATGTAAGTATTTTTGTCCAGTGAGTGCCTCTGATGAGGGCAAGGAGGCAGGCCAGCCCTCTCCCTTTCCAGATGTGCTAGGCTACAGCGCTGCCTTTGGGAGAGACGGCCACTCAGTGACAAGCAGCACTCGGCTCTCAGTGGCCCGGTCTCACACACACACACACACACACACACACACACACACACACACACACACCCCATGACTGGCTGCCGCTGGCCATTATTGAGCAAACAGCTCAGCTGGATGCAAGATGATCTTGATGACCTCGTGTCTGTGAGGATACACAGATATAGATACCCACTCACACACACACTCACGCAAACCCAAACACACAAAACTACAGATACAGAAAAATATAAATGTGCACAGACTCTCTTTCTCACACTTACACATACAGTCAGACACAAAGGGATCTAGAGATACACACAAAAATTTGCACACAGACTCTCTCTCACACACCCACATGCCTGCACGCACACACACACACACACACACACACACACACACACACACACACAAAGAGAGTCTTTATCTCTCTCTGTCTTCTCTAAGCTCCTCAGCAGCACAGCTGTTTGTCTGTGATACAGCACGCTGGACTTAACACAAGCCAGCCTTGGCAGAAACAAGTCTCCATTTTGAGTGTGTGTGAATGAACTGTTATTGTACCCATGAACGCCAGCCCAGGCTCACCACATTTGTGAGAACTAGCTAAACCCTGGCGGCTGCTGAAGGCATTGTGCTCGTCCCCTGTCGCGCCCACACCCAGCCCCCCCACCCCCCTTTGGGGGGAGCTGCCATCTCCTCTCCCTTGTGCTTCTGTTTCCTTTGAGGTTTATGGCGGTTTGTCTGTCGCTTCACCCCCTGCAAGCTGCTCTGCTGTTTCACTACGGATGCAAACACTTGTCATTTTCATAACATCAGCTGAGCACTGCCGACAAAGAGTGAATCAACACTGAGGCGAAAAGGTTCTACCAACATTACGACATACTTATAATACAAAAAAGTGATGCAACACAGCTATTATGAATGCTTCTGTACAAAGGTACCGCATTGATATTTATGAATTCACGTACACACAGACACACACATGCATATAAATAATGAATGGTGTTGGTCTCACTTCTGAATGGCAAGACATACAAGTTGCTAATGAAAGAAACCTATTTTAAAATAAGCCAAGAATACAATTGGGTTTTCTTATCCAGGTAGAAGTCCTTGCCACTTGTGGTGGTTGTTGATGAAAATGAGTGATGCGGCTGTTGATTGCCACACACCTTGGAGCCCTGCCTAAGCTCTCATGGAACAACTCTGTGTCTAACTGCTTATACACAGCACTCCCCATGCCACTGTCTGAAAGGAGGAATGAAAGGAAGAGGATGAATGGGTATTATGTCAACTTAGCTTTAACATGAGCGAATGTTCTTTTATGTGCCGAGGTTATGACATTGATGGACACTTGTTTGTCTGTGCATGTTCACTGGAAAATAATAATATGCAAAGGTTTTGTCTGGCTGTGTTAGACGGTGTTATGCACCAGCAAACACTGGTCATTGTCTTCATATTTGATGGCTTTGGTGGTACTAAGTCATTGCATGATTGGATGCAGAATACTTTACATAAAATTTCTTTATGTACACAATTACAGTACATCAGTTGGCTCTCAATGTCACAATAATAATCAGCTGCATTTTCTTGTCCTACAGAAATGAGGTAGGATGGCACAGTGCCATGGTTCTCATTTAACTGATGAGTTTATATGAGCTTATGGCAACGACATATTAAAGAGACATGCTGACAGACAGGCATGTCCACGTGCTGTGCACAGTACTACACACATTACTGCATGATGAAATAGTGCTGACTTCTGTAGACACAAACAAAAATGTACGGTAAACACATCACGTTTGGTATGAGTTAAAAAGACAGCACCACCAGTTCAGTCAAACAACAGAGCCACATTGTGTCCACAGTTTTCAACAGTGTTAAAGGAGAAAGGGCAGAACAAACCAAAGTTTATTTTCATTGCATATCATACATAAAACTGTCCTGTGTGGTTTTGGGTGTGATTTAGCACAAAATTTGCACTCTGACAAAGGAAGCCATAATTTATGAGAAAATAAAATTTATGTTAAGGCTCACCACCAAACAAATTTAGGCATAAAGGGCTGTGTGTCATGCCCTTGCCTGTTATGTCCCCTGTGTTCACTAGATGTCAACCTTTTCCCCAATCTCTTGTCTTTTCCTGCTGACTCACTGTGGTAATTGCCCTAAGTGTTTCTGTCTGTGCCTTATTTTCTTGGTTCCCTACACAAGCTCTCAGATTGTATTGCTCCCTCTCTGGTTATTGTATGCCCCTTGATGTAACCCCTAGATACCTGTTGCATTTTGCCCTGCTTCCCCTTGTTGCCTAGCCTTACTTAGCCATGCTTAGCCATGTTGCCTAGCCTTACTTAACCCTGCTTCACCTTGTTCCCAAGCCTTACTTAACTCTGCCTCGCCTTGCCTAGTCTAGCCTTATTTAGCCCTTCTTCGCCTTGTTCCCTGGTCTTATTTAGCCCTGCTATGCCTTGCCTAGTCTTACTTAGCCCTGCTTTGCCTTGTTCCCTAGCCTTACTTAGCACTACTTCGCCTTGCCTAGTCATGCCTTGTCTTGTAATAAAACCTCCCTTTCTGCACTTGGACCTCGCCTCACCTGACTAATTGTGACACAGTGTAAAATACATATTTTCAGAATCAGTGTACTAATTAAATATCTGATCTATCCAAAAAAATATTTACAATCAGAGCCACACAGGACTTTCAGACAATATTTCTTAATATGCCCAGTTCATTCAGTTGAAATCATTCACATTGCACTCATTTCCAATCACAACAGGTGTGCCCCAGGGCTCTGTCCTCGGGCCCCTACTTTTTATTATTTACATACTCCCCCTGGGTTATATCTTCCATAAATATCATATTCAGTTTCATTGTTACGCGGATGACACCCAGCTCTATGTTTCTACCAAACCTAATTCCACCCTTCTTCATTCATCTCGCATTGACTGCCTTCTTGAAGTAAAATCGTGGTTCACATCCAATTTTCTCAAAATGAACAATGATAAAACAGAAATGTTACTTATTGGTATAAAATCTACTCTAAATAAATCTAAGAATTTGACAATATCTATTGCTAATCCCTCTATCTCTCCATCCCCTGAGGTCAAGAATTTGGGAGTCATCCTCGATGGCACCCTTTCTATCAACTCTCACATAAATAACATAACACAGGCAGCCTACTTCCATCAGCTGCCTTCATCCCTCCATCACACCTCATACCGCTGCCATATTGGTTCACAGTCTTATCACTTCTCAACTCGATTATTGCAACGCCCTTCTGTTTGGTCTCCCCCAGAAAACCATCCACAAACTTCAGTTGGTATAGATTTCAGCAGCATACATCATTACAAGAACTCCATCTACATGTCACATTACACCTGTTTTGCAGCAACTACGTAGCCTTCCCATTACATCTCACATTCACTATAAAATATTATTACTTATTTATAAGGCCATTCATAATCTCGCTCTAGCATATTTTTGCCGAAGTACCCCATATCGCTACACCTGCCCGCAGATCCTCTTCATCCATCTGCCTTACTGTCCCCTCTACTCACCTCACTACTATGGGGGACAGAGCATTCAGTCGCTCTGCCCCCAAACTATGGAATTCACTCCCCCCTGACATACGCAATATCAATTCACTCCCTCACTTCAAATTCCAGCTCAAAACTCATCTGTTCAGGCTCACTTACTCTCTGTGAATGGTATGACTTAACAATTGCCAATTCAGTTGACATCTGAATGTTGATTCCGACAGATGCTGTGATCTCTGTTTATGTTTTCTTTTATATATACTCTATTGTATTTTATTATGTTTTGTACTTTTGGTTTTTATGGTTTCTTTTTCTATATTATTCTCTCTTAATGTGATTTTTATATTTTCTATAGGCAGCACTCCTTATGCATGTAAAGGAAAGATTTATCTGCCATGTGATCTTGTTTTGGAGAAATCACCATAATTTGTTACAAAATCAATGTGGTTTTTGGCAGAGCATGTACTAAAATTTAGTCCACTGTTTTGGGCAGAGTGACCTCTGAGGTGTAAACCCAAGTAGAAGAGTATGGAGATTCTGGTTCATACGAGTCCCAGAATCCCCTTCTTGTGGGGGGTAGGTGTCAGAAGTGAACAATGTAAGGTGTACTTGGCTTGGCTGTTGAAATGTTGTCAAATCAAAGACAAAACTTCCTTTGAGGGTTTACTCTAGTTGTTTGTATAATATCCTCATTATATTAATGTTAAGGTCCATGGCTGGAGCCACAACACCTCCAAAGGTAGCAATTATATTCACCCTTACCTGGGCCAGAGGTTTCATTGACTCTATATGTCCAACAATGTGGGTGAAATTCCTGCCAACGTTGTATAAATCAAAATGGACAAAATAATAAAGTACAAACTAGCTCACTCACATGTACAGCTGAGACCCCTGGAATGAAAACTCTGCATGATACCACATCCTCAAATTAAACTGTAAGGACTCTGGCTTGTAGTACATGTAGCAGAGACTAAATATGAAGGTGAGGTCTCTCAACCTCAGAAGCTCCAAAGAGAAAAACAGAAGCAAATGGAAACGCACAGGCAGCCACGCCACGAGTCCTGGAGAAAAAACTCAGAGCTCTCCACTCAGTTCCTCCCTGCTGAGAAGAAGGGGATGCCCAACAAGCCACTGATTGTACACAGAGGTGCAAACAGGCTCTGTCAGTATGGACTAGTGCAAACGCACCAGTGGGAATGAGATGTGAACAGCAGTAAGAACATGCAGCTCATCAATGAGTGTCCCTCCCCTCCTACAGTGAACTTAACCCAACACATTAACTGTGCATGACATCACTGTCTCAGTGTTCAGCAGTGTTTGGCAGCGTTCAAGGGTTTGGATGTGGTCACAAAAGTTTACAGGCACTGTGGTGTGAAGACATGGCCAATATTGATCCTTTTCTTGTGATTGCTTCAGGCTGTATCTCTTTCATATATGGTTCTCTCCTAGGATCTATCCAATGAGGCCGTTTCCCAAATGCTGTGAAGCATGGTATCAGAGTATAAAACAGAAAAGTACATATTATAAATCTTTACAAGAAGGAACTCATTAAGAAGAGGAAGGCTGATATTAATGTTGATAAAATATTGGACTGCAGCTTCATAATGTTGTGAGGGAAGGGAAACTGGTTCTAAGGCCAAGTATGTAAGGAATCTGTTCTCTGCATTTAACCCATCCCCCTGGGGGGGAGCAGTAGGCAGCCATTTTCAGCTCCTGGGGAGCTAGCACAGAGTTTCTTGATAAAGGACACACCTGGTGACTGGGGTTGGATTCAAGCCAGGAGACTTCCACCCCCCCACCGGACACCAGGCTGTTGCTTGGCTTCTCTATGTCATTATTACACAAGCTGCAGTATATTCAACACTTTAATTTTCATCATCAGTATAAAAAAAAATTCCAGGCCATTGCTATTTTGCAGGGGTGTGTTATGGGACACAAGTAATTTTTAATTGTCTGTGGCAGAGACAAAATTAAGAGCAGGCCACCATTAAGACTAGAAAAATGAAAAGAAAAATTAATTTAAAAGAATCTTTTTTGCTTGGGCCGCCATGAGCTGTGGGCCCCCAGGCTTCAGAGTATTCAGTCCTACCTAGAGTGCCTCCTGAGATCTTCTGTCAGTCTCTTGGAGGGCATTACTGTCCCTGCATCTGAGTTTAGGGTCATTCATTTAATATTTATCTGCAGAGTTTTTTCAGTTTTGTCCATCTATTCTTTGTCCAATCGCTTTTCATTCTTTAGGGTTGCAGGTGGCCTGGTACACCTTGGACAGGACACCAACCCTTCACAGGACACACACACTCACAACTCCAAATCATCAGCATGTCTTTGGGAGCAAATCTGAAACTCAGAGAAAATATATGAATCCACAAGAGAATCAGAAAAGTCCACACACAGAACGCCAAAAGTCAGGTTCAAATCGACCACCCTGGAGGTGTGAAGAAACAACATTACTCAGAGAGCCACCACACCACTACTGTCACCATTTTCAGTAATGGTGGATGGTCACAAAGATACCCCTAACTGGAGCAGGGATACCACACACACACACACACACACACACACACACACACACACACACACACTCAAATGCACAAAACTGTACATGTATTGCTGAACTGCTGAAATATAGAACACCATGAATACACATGTGTGTCATGCCACTTAATGTATGATGTCAGTCAGTCAATTCCCACCCGCTTGCTGCAATGAGGGTTGCAGTGCACGTATGATGTCTGGAAAATAAAATTCTTGACTCAAATTTTAGGTGACGCGGTGGTTAGCACTGTCACCACGTACCTCCAGGCTTGGGGTTCAATTCCTGCCTTGGGTCTGTGTGCGTGGAGTTTGCATGTCCTCCCTGTGCTTGGTGGGTTTTCTCTGGGTGCTCTGGTTTCCTCCCACAGTCCAAAGACATGCAGGTTAGGTTGATTGGTGTGTCCAAATTGCCCATAGTGTGTGTGTGCCCTGTGGTGGGTTGGCACCCTGCCCTGGGTGTCCCCTGCCCTGCGCCCTATGGGCTCCAGGCTTCCCTGTGACCCTCACCAGGAATAAGCGGTTAAGATGATGGATGGACTCTGATTTTACATACATATTTGTGATTTTATGTAAATTACAATATTTGACATTCCCTGTACTGTGTAACACAATGTATAAAATCCTGTCAAAACCCGATTCTAGAGATTGTTATAACTGCAAGCAGAGGTTGGCATGACATCAGACGTGCTCAAACAAAAACACAATAATCATCCAACCTATAAACATTTTATATGATTTTCTTATGCTTCTCTATATATAACATATCACAAAACCATAAACATCCATTAATGCATCCATTAATCAGAATATCTTTCACATAAGAAAACAAAAAGTAAAGCAGCCCTACTGGCTTATTCTCCTTCTGGTGAAACACACTGCCATTAAGACGGAGCTCTTCTAGCTTCTGTCACATGCCATCGTGCAGATGTTCAAAAACATGTTATTTGACCTTTAGGATGAACTTCAAATCTGTGTTGTTCATCTACAAAAATAAAAATATTCAATATCATGACTAGTGGTGGGTGGACCATTAAAAGAAAATATAACAAATAAATAAATATATATATAACCTGGTATTGTCAATAGCGCCACTTGGAATTTCGATATGTCAATTATATTGATACCAAAAATTAATAAATAAATAAACTGACTTTTAATTACACTTTTTCTGCAGTTATTGCTATCACATAAGCCAGCTCTCAGCCCTTAAGCAGGTGTCAGCCTACCCCAGGAGCAGAGCTGACCTGGAGGCACAGGGCTCTGTCTGTCCAGCCTGCATGGCACACCGCTGGGCAGCGTGGTACCCATCTCTGTTTCCTCTACTACCATCGAGAAAACGGTTCCGGAGTATAAGGGCGAGAACTAACAGATTCAACAACAGCTTCTTTCCGTGGGCCATCAGAGCAACAGACTCAGACCACACACTGCTATGAACTTTACAGTGTTAAGTAGGCAGTTATTTTAAGTTCTTTTAGGTCATGTTTCCTTTTTTATAGTGGTTTTATGCATGCTGTATGCTTGATTAAGCATAAGTAAGACCTTTTTTAAATTTCGTTGCAGTATTTTGTGCAATGACTATATATCTATCTGTCTATGTCTGTCTGCTTGTCTATGCTTGTGTTCAGTGTGGACCTTCTTCTGGTATTATAGAGAATCCCACTTGGTAGCCCAGCTGCCCTCTGTCTGTGCTCACTGAAGACAGAGGGCACTGTCTCAGTGTTTGTCTGTTGTCATTGCCACGGTTGCTGCTCCACTTAAATGTATATTATATGTACTGGGGCATATGGCCATTAAATGTGGGGGCAGCTATGAACAAGTGAGTGGCAGGAGAATATCCACTTTAGAGAGTTTAGTTTAGACAAGTAGCACTTTGTTCTGGACCAAGAATCATGTAAGGAATTAATTAAAGCAAAAAAGTTTCTTTTCTACAATTTTGTCATGTCATATATTCATGGTTAATTAAAACACAGAGTGACATATTAAATCTGAAATGTTCAACAATGTTGTCAGCTGTATCAAAAACCCAAGATGGAAATGTAGTTAAATTACTCTATAATCATTCCTAATGGTGTGTGCACTACAGTAACTCACTCCTGTTGGATGTGGATCACTGATTGCTATTTTAAGCACAATCTTTCATCAACTTAATCCAAGATTTCTGGACCAGAGAGCACAATTACATGTGCACAGCGCTGTTATTCACAGCAACTGGTATTCACTGTGGCGTGGATGGGGGGGGGTGTAAGACTAATAATAAGTCACCTTCGAAGGCTGGGGAGCTGTCTGTGGTAGCAGCTTTGGTCTGTCTCGGGGCCTGGGGGAACCCATTTCCATCTAATCGACTGGCAACACACCAGCTCTCAGCAAGCAGGATCATTTTCAAATGAGCTAAATCAGGGGACGGTGATGTAGAAGAACTGTCCAGTATGTAGTATCTGCCGGCATTCACAGGTGATCCAGGGGCATGACTATCCTGACAGATCAAAGGGGCCCTTGAATATATAAAAATTATAAAATATATAATTACAACATAGTATAATTCAACTTTTTTTACATTGAAAACAGAAACAACTTGAGTATTATGAGACATAATATCTTTCTCTTAAGTCATAAGGCTCACAGATCTTATGACATAAGAGAAAGATAGAGAATCTATTAAATAATTAAACAATTTAATTAAATAACCATACACAAGCAAATGGCCATAACATTCTTTATTCTCTCTTTAAACAAAGGGTAATATAATCATATATCTTAAAGTTTTTGCCCAAGAAGAGGAGCATGCTGACATGTTTAAGTTTAAGAAACTCTTTGCCTCTGACTAAGTAGGTCCCTGTTGTAGACAGCATCCTTTCTGCAGGGACAAGGGTAGCAACAGTTGCCAGGCATTTTGCTCCCTTCTTTTCCAGAAAACACACTGATGTGCTCCCAGAAAACTCACATAACATAACTGTGCTAACTTGCATATAGGAAAGTCATTTGATGTATACAGTGTATGTGCACAGCTGCAAATAAGCTTCATGTTTAGACATGTTCTAGGTAACCATGTCTTTGAAAATAAAATTTGCTTCGTTGTGTTTTATTGATTGCATTGTCTGGCACATGCTTAATATTTTGGAGGTTGACAATGTTGACAATTGGCTTTTCCAGCATTATTAATCTTATAATAAAAGTTTTTGTAATTTGTGCATCTGTAAAAATTAACACAAATTATTACAAATTAATTGCTTAAAAGTAAATGGCAGGGCAGCGTGCATACTATAAAACAGGTGCAAACTAATATGTGTGTTCATAAGCACGAGTTTGTGTGCAGACAGTCAGGAAGTTTTGTTTTGTGTGAATGATGTTGCTATCATTTTTGAAGTCTTGTGATGACACAAACAAATGACCTCATAAGTAAAGTAAAAGTATTGACATACTTTAAAAGGTAATTGATACCACATGAGTAGTGCCTCTGTACTCTAGTATCAGTTACTTTGGAATTGGTTCACCAATCCCTACTGCTGAGGTAAATACCAACAACAAGAAAGCAGAGTGTGAAATTTGCTCGGATTAATGATGTCTAGCCGTCTACGCTGCAATGTCGGTGATGTAGCCTCTGAAGAGATGTTCTGAGTTACTCAGCCTGCTACAGCTTCTCCACTCTAAATGACATTACATAAAACACTAACAACACTTCAATGTATAACAAAGTTATAGCATAGACTATTTGTAACATCCCTGTAGGAGAAGGGGGGTTATAAAGGGAGGTTGTCAAGTGCCCAAGGTAACATTGTTCCAGGGAACCCAGAATTTCTAGTGACGTCCCTGCCTGCATTATCAGGACAGGGGAGTTGTTGTTGATAAGGTCCCTCACAGTACTTTGTGCATTCTACATGCACCTTGATTGTTCACGCTGGGACTAACGATCTGAGGTAGTGTGGAGCTTCGTTTCTATGTGCACAAAGGCGCTAACAAAATGTCGAAACTTAATTGTTTCTGGACCCCAACCTATTTTCTATAGAGGAGACGTGACCCAGAGTAGGTTACTCTCACTTTGGGAGCTGCCTGGTTTTGTATACATTGGACGGTCTTCATCCTAACTGGAGAGGATCATATATGCTTTCCCAAAACATGGAAGTCACTTTGGCAATTAGTCTATTTAGAGCACAACCCAGACATCAGTCCTGCGATCCTAAGTCACAGGCTGAATATCATCTCTCTCTCAGTGTATTTCTGGCACCTACCCAGGGTCACTACAATACAGCATCTCCTACAACACACCACTACTCAGTACTAGGTCCATCTGATAACAGACACACTAAGGCTACTATTATTACACCTAGACCAACACTCAGATGTCTGACTAGGTGCTCCTGAGCACATAACTTACTTCAAGTTCCACTAAAAATCTAGATAAAGCAAAAGATGAAATGGGTTTAAAACACTCTGCTACTGTGCACCTATTTGAAGCCTCTTCTAACAGCTTCACATACTTACATAAGGCCCACAGTCCAGGATGTGGAGGTGGTCTTGCTGATATGTTTCATGAGTCTTTTAAAATTTAGGCAAAACAATTAGCGATTTTGTGTCATTTGAAGCTATGCTGCTTAAAATTACATCAGATTCATCTGTGTATTTACTTATAGTCCACAGACCTCCAGGACCACAGGCATCTTTTAAGTTTGGTGACTTTCTTTCTGATGACTTTTAAGATTTAACTTTCTCCTCTGCGTGTGAAAGAAGAGAAAAAAAGTGAAAAAGATTTTAAATTGAGACAAAGTGAAAAAATGTACAGATTCTGTAAGAACACAGTTTTCACTGACAGTGCATGTATCAATGAAATTACACATAATGTTAATGCAGTAGTTAGTCAGACACTATATAAAGTAGCTCCACTAAAAGCTAAATCAGTCAGAACCACCATGTGCTCGCCACGGTTTTAAGATACATGGTTTCTAAAAGAAGAATGCTGTAAATTAGAGTGCAAGTGGAAGTCCACACATCTCAAGGTATTTCAGTCGGAGTGGACCAACAGCCTGAGACGTTCAGTATACTATTCTATACATCCATCCATTATCTTAACCGCTAATTCCTGGTGAGGGTCGCGGGAAAGCCTGGAGCCCATCCCAGTGCACATAGGGCGCAGGGCAGGGGACACCCAGGGTGGGGCGCCAACCCACCACAGGGCACTATTCTATACACATGCTGTTAATTCAATATTATCTGTAATTTCTTTCTGTGAAGTGCTTTGCCTAACGTACACTCAGAATACTATTCTAAGCTTACTGAAAACAAACATAACCCCTGTACACAGTGTTTGCTATTTAAAACCTGAAAAGATGTATCTAAAATGTCTTCAACTATTACTAATGATAATTTAATTGCCTTCTTTAATAATAAAATCAACAAAATTTGACTCAAACTGTGCTCCACTCTACCAACAATATTAGTCATGCATCCTTTTAGTGAGTCTGCACCAATTGACACCTTAGACCTTAAAACATTGGTAGTTAAAAGTAAATCCACCACCTGTCCGTTAGATCCCATTCCAACAAAACTGCTTAAAGATTCACTAGAAATTTTAGTGGGACCATTAGTGAACCTAATAACCGCTTCCCTGGCTTTAGGTGTTGTACCTCAGTCATTTAAAGTTGCAGTGCTTAAAAATGAAATCTGAATAACTCTATACAGTTAATACACAATCTTAAAAAGAATAAAAATATATACGGTAGTTTCTAAGACAGTTTGTCCTCTCTGTGAGTCCATCACCCTCTGATGACTTCCTGTCAGAGCTGGGCTCCTTACTCATTGTAAACTGTTTTTTTTTTCTCGTTACCTACAGTAGGTTGGGGTTACCATGCTGTGGAATTGTGGAATCTTTTTTTTCTTGACATTTTAAAAATATGTAATGAAATATGTACAGTCCTGATCCAGAATAATTAATTTCTAAAAATGCATTAAAAAAGCAGATGGTAAAACAGATTATTGTGCAGTCAGCAGATGGTAACACAGATTATTGTGCAGTCATCAGGCAGTCATCACAAAGAGCACCATTAATATAATATCTGAGGTAGTTAAAGGAGAGTTGGCACCAGGTACAATTCAGCTGTTACTGATGGACACTGGTCCACAGGGACCTCAGACGCACACCCCTAAGGGCCCAAAGCTCTGGCCCTGCATTTTTATCTCCTATTCATTGCACTCTATGACCAGTAAAGCCCCTCTCTATATATTTATTTGCTCCATGTTAATGCTCTTTTATTGAGGTAGGTCAGCATCTGCTGTACTTACCTTTCACCTTTAGTGTGGGTTGAGGTCCTTTTTGTGATGTCTCCTTGTAAGCCACAGAAAGTATACGTTTGTGCCTGGCTACTAGCATTATATTCTCTGTATGAATAATTATTTGGCGTTAGCGTGTGAATAACATTTTTTATTTTATTTTTTTTATACTTTATTAATCCCTAGAGGGAAATTGCTTCTCTGCATTTAACCCATCCCCCTGGGGGGGAAAGCAGTGAGCAGCCACATGGTGCCTGGGGAGCTGGCACTGAGTGCCTTGCTCAAGGACACACCTGGCTGGGATTTGAACTAAGGACTGGGGGACTTCTGCCTTCTAACCTGGTGCTCTACCCATTGAGTCACCAGGCCACCAAACATCACTTCATTTGTAGTTTTCACTGACTTGCTGTACGCCCTGGCACAAGTGTATACGTCTTACCATTATGTCAATAAATAAATACATTTGACAGACAGAAATACAAATGATAGATAAGTAGGAATGTAAGCACACACACACACACACACACATAAAAAATCTACTCACAATTCAATTACTTCATTACATTGTAATACAAGCCAACTAAACAAAGATAGAGTCTTCAATGCGACATTCTGAAATATATTCAGCCAAAGACATTAACAGTTAATGCTTTGAGGGAATAAATTTCTCAAAATGTAGCTTGACTTGCAGCACATACCAGCTTGAGATATTAATGATGCTGGAGCAGGTTGTGGGGTGGGGGGGGTGCTGTAGGGGTGGGGGTGTGCTGGATTGAGACACACCACGTTGCGTGACATGAATGGATGTGAAAGCGCTCCAGGAGTGAAAGCTGAGACTCCAGGAGGCACGTTGGGTCTCCAGTCGCAGAATCACACTCAGATTTATTGTCACGTGTAAAAAGACGCAATTAAATTCTTTTAAACTTGTATGCTCCTCAGGGTACAAGAACACACACAAACAGTGCAAACAGAGCAGTTTAAAAAATTAAAAAATAATAATAATAATAAAAAAAAAGTTTTGACTCCAGAACTGAATTGGACCACACAGAAACTCAACAAGTGAGCAGTGAATAACTGGCCGATGACCCTTGTTTTCTGTTTTCTTCGCCTCAGTCCTTCACCTCCTTTTCCCATTCACTTCCAAACACACATACATGTAGTGAATGCAGGCGCCACAGGTCCATGTGAACCCTTTTCCTGGAGGGTGCCTGAAGCAAGCAGAAGCTCCAGAAAGAATAATGAGACAAGGGAGAACTTACGCATATAATGAAGCACTCACGGCTTGTCACCGCGCTCCCCCAGAAGTGAGCCGAACCCTGCTTGAATGAACATCATCTCCCCTGTCTCACCCCTTCATTCTCTAAGTGACTTATTAAATGCACTAACGACCCCGTTGGCACCAAAACGCTCCCTTCCCCAGGGTCACCTGGGTAACTCTGTGATTTTCTCTTGTCAATTCATTTACCTGTAATTATTCTGCCTGTAATTTAATTACCTGTTTCATTTAAAAATCCTACCATAACTGATTAAAAATATCATGTTGTAGTCAACACAAACCACGCTTTGTCCAGGGTTTTCAACTCGGAATTTTATCGTTTTTAGCAAAAGGTCAAAGTTTTGCCATGAGCGTGACTGCCCCCTCTGATCCTCTAACTGATATTCTAATGAATATCACAAGATGTTTTTTAATAGAACTTGGGTTAAGGGAAAAAAAATCACAACCTGACAGTCAACCTTAGACCCCAAGTCAACATCATTTAAAACCTTTTTCTGACTTGTGACAGCTTATGACTATGTCTACCACAAACAAAGCTCAGGGTAGGGCGGAGCTTCCATGTCAGGACACCGAAATCTTCCTCTGCTCATCATCATCCCACTGGGGAATGAAGCTCCCTGAACAAAAAAAGCCAGAAGTTTTCCTTGCATCTATGCTTCCACCCTCCCCCCGCTGTCAGGAAAACAGCTTCACAGAGATTTTCTGCTGAGATGATAACGTGTCACTCAGAGTCCAGTGAGGCTGCAGGATTTAACATTTTTCTACTGTAACAGTTCTGGTATAGAACCAAAAGCAAAGAAGAAACCGAAACCAGAATCAGAATAGGATTATGGAAAGCCATCGTCCAATGAAAACACCATAGCACACCATTACACTGGGAGAAAAGGGAGTCTTTTTGAAATTATTGGCTAAACACTGTATACAGTAAACATGGGCAAATATCAGAAAAAATATAACAAATATGTAAAAAACATAATAAATTTTACCAGAAACATTGTTTGCATATCTGAATGGCAATATACATGAAAAGCATAACAGTTGTTGTGTAGTCTCCATTACCACTGCTATCCCTGTGGAACATTATAGCACAGCCAGTGAACCCCCAGGTCCTCTGAACACCATTACTACCTAACACACCTGACACTAAACACACTTCAGTATCATCCTCACAGGTGTGCAGTTAGAACTGATTTAAGCACATGCAAAACTACCCAAAACATCCTGACCGTTACAAGACCGTGTCCCATGTACAATACCAGATACAGTTAAACAGCAAGAGGAACACGGTAGACTTCAGACTGACAGCATACAGCATGACTAAAGCTTATAAAATATTAAACATATGATCCCCAAAAACTCACTCTGGGCTGTCATATTACAGTGCTCATAGTCTGTAATACATTAATATAAAAGATTTAAAAACACATTGCAGACAAACTAGAAAGTGTATTATGCCTTAGTGTGAATAAAAATTATGTAGCAATATATAAATAATTAGTTTCAAGCCTCTGTGGTAATTGTTCATTATTATGTTCATTTGTAGTGTAAGCAAGTAAATGTAATATGAAAAATATTTTTCATGGCTTTTGTACAATAATATTTAATGTAAAAATTAAATGCAGGATTAATTTTAACTTGTTTTTAAAAATGTTTTTGGAGCAGGATGCATTGAAGTAATTAAGGTAAGCATGTACACCGAATGTGTAGCCAGCACTTCTCTGAATGTCTGAGTTCATAGCATTCTACTGGGGAAAACTCCAACTAACCACACACTCAGTCTGTGACAGGCTGCTGAAACCCTGAGACACAGTGAGCTGACACACTGGGCTGCCCAGGTTAGGCTCTCATCAGCAAACTCCAACAGCTAAGAAAAGGTCTAGGGTGAGTTTACTGCTTAGCTGTGTAAGAAACCCCAGCAACAGCTGCGGGTTTTAGGAAAGGACAGGAGTGCATTAAATGAATAAAGTAAATGTATAAAATACATATAAAGAGATGTAAAATCAAAGTTTGCACTTAGACCACATATCTAAGCCAAAGGAGAACTGTAAGTGGGCTCAGGGGCTCAGGCTTGTATTGCAGTATAAGTGAGAGACCTTCTGGAACTACATAAAGGGTGTCAGAGGGTTAAAAATCCTCAAATAAATCAAAAAGGATATGAAGGGATTCTGTTATTAAAGCTCTTTGTATTGCCTTCCAGGGTATATCTGTCTTATTTATGTGTTTGTTTGTTTCTAATTGAATAACCACTCAGCCACGTTTGAAGTTTGAAGTGTACTGCGCCTCCAGTGTAAAAGAGTAATAAGTCCGAGCAGCGGGTTATAGAAGACGAGGCAGTGCAAGCCGAGGCTGGAGAGAGAGAGAGTCTAGAAAGACAAATCGAGGGGCAGAGTTCAAGTTGTTCACCAGTAATGCAGAGGCAAAAAGAACTAAAAAGAAATCACAAAAACGGAGAAAAAGATGAGGTGATATGAGTGGATGTAATCAGCCAGCAACAGGCCCCAGTAGTGACACAGACAGCTAGCTCAAGAGTTAACTGGAGACAGCCTGACTTTGGTCTAATGAACTTTTGCAGGTTTGAGCCAGATAAGAGTGGAGCATGTGCGGACCGATGAGGAGAGTCTGTGTACAACAGGGAATGAACATTAACTCAAAATCGTAAAAACAGATGCAACAGCAAGTATATTGGAAATGATATTAACATGGGGCAAACCACACTTCCTGATGCTGAATCTGTAGCTTGAAAATACACCAA
The DNA here is from genome assembly GCA_025773905.1 of Chitala chitala. Classification (NCBI taxonomy): domain Eukaryota; kingdom Metazoa; phylum Chordata; class Actinopteri; order Osteoglossiformes; family Notopteridae; genus Chitala; species Chitala chitala. Next base: position 27,405 of record JABJVR010006524.1, read on the forward strand.
ACATGTGACACCTGAGGTACACAGGTGGTTTGTACAGATAGTATAACAATACCCAACAGAGGACACCATCAGCATGAAGGGGACATTTGTGTTCAGTCCAAACCCAGCTGATACCATGAACAGGCTGACTAGTTCAATGGTCAGAGGGTCCTTGGCCAATGTACAAGGCAGAGGCTAGAAGGGGCGTTCTTGTCTTGTTCCATGACTAAGGGGGTAGGGAGGGGAGGACATGCTGTTTCGTCATGAGGAACCTAAAACATTTGTCCCAAAAAACCACATAGAAAAGATAATTTCATTCAAAGAAATCAAACATTATCTTACCACCTAGTATGCAAAGGACCTCTGAAAACAGCATACATTAGTATGGTTATATAATGAGTATTTAGGAAGCCAACAGGATGGCAGGAACTGCGGTTTGAGGGGATTTGTTCAACAAAAGTGAGATGGAAAAATGTCCCTTTTCACTGAACACAGCTAACAGGGGTGCCATGGTGATTTTTTAGAATAATTTGTTAATTAAAATTGAGAGGGAGCCCATCTAGATGTGTAAACTCTGCACTGACTATATGAGCTGTGTGACATCTCCAGCAGTAAGAGAAGCTTCCAGAAGAGCCCTGTTACAGATGACACACACTAGCACACACTGGTCACTGCTCAAAAACCTCCAGATGAGCACAGGAGTCTTTAATGCATCTTTGATATAACAGATTGTGGATAGTAATGTTTTAACTGCAATGCAATAAATTTGGTAGGCTTATCTTGATCTATTCAAAGAAAAACTGTCTAAGAGTTCAAAAGGGTTTCTCTTGGCATGATACATGGTACATTTCGAGTTAGTCTTTACAGAAGTCAAAATCAGTTGAGGCAGCATATACTGTATCAAAATGGTGAACACATTTAAATAAATGTAGGATTTATTAAATGTATTATTGGTGCCTGGGTTTATACAGTGCTTTATGGATCCCTAGACAGTAAAGGGTGGTACAAACAGAGGAAAACAGGCAGCTGAGAAAGAGAATCTGTGAACTGTCAAATAGAAAAGGAGAGTCACCCTGCAAGTTTGCTTTTAGGGATTCGTGCGATACAGACAGGGAGGCGTGGTCTGACACTACAGTACTGCTGTTAAAAACGGAACGGTGCCCTCAATCACGTCTTAGTCAAACATCAGTAATCAATGCATGGGGAAGTATAACGGAGGAAAAAGAACGTGGATGTGGTGGCAAACTGAGTTAAACAGCAGACACTAGTCTAACCAAAAGTATTTATGTTCCTGAGCAGCCAACACTGTGTTAAATCAGAGGGAAAATAATGTAAAATGGGTTATAATGAGCAGTTCAAGACATCCTCCATAACACAGGGTAAATAAAATATTTTCATATTAAAGTTATGATCAGAGAAAAAAGAGCCAGAAACTTCAACGTATACTGACAGTGAAAAAAAGCGGTGAGCTGCACATGTGTAATTCTGGTTAAGTACCAAGGGGTGTTAAATGTTTGAATATGTGTCCCTTATGTTCACTGGAAGGGCTGCAGTGTTTGCTTAAAACCACAAGAATTAATTCATGTATTTCTATGATGGTTGTATTTAAAATCAGTGTGATTTTATCTTGCTTATACAACATCAACACACATACAGTACATACTGGTATATTCTTTCAAACTTTCTGTCACTAAACCCTAATATAGTTGAGATCCTGTAGTTTGGAGGTGATGGTACTGACAGGAGTACTTTCATGTCTGCTCTCAACACTCCAGACTTACATTACAGTTAAGAGAAAAATTTATGTGTAATTTTTGATTCAAGTATCTAATTTATTTCTGAAGTGCAATATCTAAAGTGTACTCCATACATCTGAAAAGTATTAAACTCAGGTGTGTTCTGTGAAGATACAGAGAAACTCTGTACATGCATTTGTATTCAGCAGTTTAGACTGAAACTGGTCTACTTTCGGCACTCTATAGCATATTCAAAACACAAATGTGTAAATTTATTTACATATAAAGCATTGAATGGTAAATCACCTGCATCCTTAATGGAGTTGATAAATGTATCTACTTGAAATTGTTCATATAGATCACATAATGCAGATCTCAGTTATTGTACACAGAATTGAAAGTGCAGGTACTAAAGCATTTAGTTACAGGATCCTTATCTTATGGAAAGTTCTGCCTGTGTTTGTAGGGAATGCAAAACTGGTTTTAGCTTTTAAATTCTGAGGAAAGTGAAAACATATTTCTTTAGTTCACCTTAGCAACATCACACACCTTAGTTCCTTGTAACTGCTGCCTTTCCACCCTTGTATTATGTGTCTACACAGCCATACTGCCCTCCTGTGACTGTTCCTCTCCCTCATGTCAGGATGTATCACTAATGGTGGAGAGTGCCACCATGCTGCCGACCACAGTGTGGCACAGACATGGCCTTCAGCCATGCCACCCACCCAGACCTGGCACATGGGTGGACTTCACACTCAGCGCAGTATAGCACTTGTGGCTCCTCTCCTCCATTCTCATTTGGACTGAACCTTAGATCTATATCTGTTATTTGTTCAACATTTTGAAAAGTCCCTTGGGACAACACTTATAAACGGCGCTATAGAAAAAAAAGTGGAATTAAATATGCTGCAACGTTCTAGTTTCCAATTTATCTTAGGTAAATGTTTTCCTCCTGCATCAAATTAACATTGATTTCCTTTTTTTCTTCTTCTTTTGACATGAATGAGTGAAAACAAAGTGAAAGGAGCCTGCTTCCTGTGAGAAGGGGCCGACAGCACTAAACAAGATATGGAACCGTGTGTAGCAGTATTGACACGTGTGGTGGCAGGAAAAAGAAATGTTATCACACGCACACAGCGCCTTTAAGACACAGAAAGCTGTAAACAGGGTAAGGACTCATGGTATAATGGTTACTGCCTGAAGTTAAGTGTACACTTACGCAGAATAATTAACTATCAAGCTATAAAATTTAAGTTGCTTTAGAGTGTGTGTGTGTGTGTGTGTGTGTACAGTCTGTGAGATGGTTTGGCATCTTGTCCAGAGTGTAGTCTGCTTTGTGCACCCTAGTCTGCCTCAGATGGACTCCAGAGCACCCGTGACTGTGTCTGAATAGGTGGACGGACAGACGGATGGGTAAATGGATGATTTTAAATAGAAGCAGACCTTGCAAAAATTACATTGAAATGTTTTTGTGAAAACAGGTCTTTCATTTCGTCCCTGAGAGTGGCTGAGAATCCCATCCAAGACACATCAGTTTAAGATTTGTAATGACTATTACATTACAGAGGTCTGCGCCTCAAAGTTAGGTCCTGGACAAGCCCCGTTTTCACTCAAGAAACACAGACGTAAAGGTCCACAACCACGAAGGGTAAGAACATCGATGTGTATCAGAGCAACATCCGCACCAACATGCTAGAGATTGTGTAAAACACAATCAAAATACAAAACAAAAATATAAAAACCAAACTAACGTCTGTATGACTATAAACCTGTTTTAATCTCATAGAAAAGGTGTTGTGCGTGAAAGCATATCTATGCTCTGTGATCATCTGCACAGAGCAAGATGCACCGTGTCTCCTCAGTTTGCAAAACCACATCCTTGCTTTGAGCTCTGCAGACAACAAAGAGGAGCTTCACCATGTACAGGATATCTAACAGTTACCTGAAAAACTGCACGTAATCCCAGGTTTCATACTACAGTAGAAATAAGTGCACCGAGAATGATGCTGCAAAGCAAAACTGAAGCAAAGTGGAAAATGAACTGTTTTAACTGACTTGTGGGGGTTTGTCACTGATATTCTACAGCACAAAAACACTCCATGGCACTATCTTCTCAGTGCACTTTCATCGTGCTTAATTTTTTTTGCTGTCTTTCGGAATTTAAGAAAACAATTAATTCTTTATCCTTTGGAATAACATACTGCAACTGCATTGAGTACTTCAGCAGGTCTTTGGAAAAAGTGAAAATATAAATATCAGATTTTTATAAGTTGTCTCTTAATATAGAAAAAAAGAAATGCACATTGTATAAAAAATATAGACTGTTCTTCTACACTCAACCACAGGTCACCTGTAGATGCTGAATAATTCCAGCTGTTTTATTTACTTTGTACAGAATCCTCCTTCACAACAAGTATATTGAAAAAAATGAAGCTGAAAAGCCTGGACTGTACTTACAAGTGTGTGTCTTCTTTGTTACTGAAATACCTGTAAAAAAAGGAAAAATATAAATAAGGCACATTTTCCACAAATGTACATAGTTAGTTTCATCATGGTTTGTGTGCCTTTTTCAGTAGAACTGAAAACAGAGAGCACTAAACTGGCAGTGGAGCGAGTCCGATGCTCCCAGTTCTGAACCAGAGCTGAAGAGCGTGCGGACACAGTGCCTGGCATGATGCCCCTCCACATGTCTGCTGGTAAAGACAAGGTCACAACATTCAGAGCGATGCCTATCTCCATGCCCTCCCATGAACAAAGGTCACAGGAATTGCAGGGGTACCCACCACCTCACTGGCATAAAACCAGAGGTCACTAGACTCGCAGGGGTGCTTTTCCCCATACCTCAGCAGGGTCAGAGGTCAAGGGATGCAGCTAAAGTGCATTCAGACCATATGCAGCCATCTGGCTGAACACATATGAAATAGAGTGGATGGCACCATTACCACCAACAAGGAGTTTATAGTGAAAATGTGAGTGATGAGACTATGTCGTCCCTGCTTCAGCTACATCTTTGCAGGGCCTGTGACCTCTGAATATTCACTGAAAGGAGACCTCCTACCACCTGACCTAATCTCCTCTGGCTCCGTACCAGTGAGTACCGATCATCATGCTGCCTTTTCATTTCCTGCACCTGTCTGACACCTGCAGAGCTACATGTGGCATCAGGGGACCCGAGCAGATTCTCTAAGGATTTGTGAGTGCCCTGAGTAAATACAGCAAACCACAGATATTCTGCTCACTCGCCACCAGAAAACAGCATCTGCTACCCACCAGTGCATGCTTTAAAATGGTCTAGAGAGAACTGAGTCACTGATTTACTAAGAGATCAACAACAGAAAGTGACACTATGCTGGTGTAACTAAATTTATAAATATTTTGCTATTTCTTCTTTTTGCAGTTGATTCAAATTTAGTTTCTGTGGGGAAAAAAGATTTTATATTTTACTGTGTCATGTGTCCTGCACAGAATGCCATTCAGCTGGCACGTATTCCAAAGGCTGCTGTCCTCACGTATATATTTACAATATACAGACATGACTCCGGTGCATAAAACAGATCTTCAACACAGCTACTTGACATCAGATTCACAGACAGAAAAATACTTCATAAGCTTTTACCATAAACTAGTTTGAAAAAACAAAATCACACACGGAAAAAAACAAACAATTTTAAAAATGCACAGATGTATATTAATTTATTAGATGTATGAACTTCTGGTTTTGAGTACCAGTGGCCATCAATGGAGTACCATCAATGGAAGATGCCATACCTATCAGAGCAGCTGAACAGATGTGGAAAACTATGATTCTCTGAAATATTTTTACTGGAAAATTACTATTTAATAGTAATTTAATGCAGACATGTTTTTTAAATTTCCCATCACCTCTGATTAACTTTCAGACAATTAATGTACCTAGTGTGAAATTAATGTACTTTGCGTAGCATCATTTGTTTTCTTTTGAGTATATTAACTATATACTTGAATTTATAGCAACAACAAAAATTACAGGGTGATACTATGGACTGAACTGCAAGACTGTTCAGGGTGTTCACACACACACACACACACACTCTCTCTCTCTCTCTCTCTCTCTCTCTCTCTCTCTCTCTCTCTCTCTCAGAACAATCAGCCGTAACATAACCACCTAACTAGTATTGAGTAGGTCCCTTTTTTGCCACCAACACAGCCCTGACCCATTGAAGCAAGGACTCCACTAGAAAGGTATGCTGAGGTATCTTGGACCAAGCTGTCAGTAGCAGATCCTTTAGTGGGACCATCATGTGAGGTGGGGCCTCAATGGATTGAACTTATTTTTCCAACACATCCCAGAGATGCTCAGTTGGATTGAGATATGGAAAATTTGGAGGCCAAGTTAACACTTTGAAATCATTGTGTTCCTCAAACCTTTCTTGAACCATTTTTGCAGTGTGGCAGAGTGTATTATCCTGCAGAAAGAGGCCACTGCCATCAGGGAATACTGTTTCCATAAAGGGGTGTACCTGGTCAGCGACAATATTTAGATAGGTGGTACATGTCGAAGTAACATCGACATGAATGGCAGGACTGAAGGTTACACACAAACACACAAACACACACATAGTAAAAGGCGCACACTATTTCTTACACTGAGGAGTATACATTGAGCACCCTGTTTCCATAGACGCCCAGGCATTGACATTCATCACTAATTGGGAGACGTTACCACCATCTGTCATCTGTCCTGCGCCCCCTTGTGGCTATCTGTAACACCATTACCACAAATTGCCTTGCTAGATACATATACGTTCCTGTCTATACATCGTTTTAACATTCATTTAATTTTTGACTGACAACATTTACTTAGTTTAATAGCTGAACTGCCAAACTATTGTTTTAGAAACTAGCAACGGAACTATGTGTGATGGTGTGATTTGCATGTCAGTTTGACTTTTTCTTTACTGTTTTCCCACCAATTCAGTGATCTACTGGCTGCCACTGAGCAATGCAAGACAGAAGACCCTGATGATGGAATGATGAAGTCATGGTGAGTGCCATAATTAAAAAGCTTGCCCTTTTGCTCTGGGTGTGCACACAGAGAAGCAGTCTGACACACCCTGCGTGGTGCAGGGGAGCTGGCCAGAAGAGCAGCGGCCGCCTGTCTCCACCGCTGAGCTCACAAAGGCACGCCTTTCTTCTGATCGAATATTCACAAAACAAAAAAAAAATTAGAGGAAGGATCCTATGAACAGCACTGCAGTGATGTGGTCCTCTGTATGGCTCACTGGAGAAACACAGGTGCCTATTTGTCACCCCCCATCCCTCACTTATAAGCAATAATGGTGGATGGATGGCTAAAATGACCACATGAGCCAAGTTGAAGCAACAACGTAAACTAATAAATAATAAAACCTAACACATGATTTCATGAGATTCCAAGATGGCGGCACAGTGGCAGCACACAGCGGCCTCTCCATTACAGTACTAACTTCATGTATTAATTCTGATTATGAGCTACAATTCTTAGCATTTCGATGTTGGAACAACCAATGTACATGCCTACCACTACCGTACACTCTTACAGCTAAAAAATGCACCTTTAACAAAAGTGAAAGTGACCTGGAAACAAAGGTACAAGGCTTCGGCCTGCTAGAGACCAGACCCTCAGCCCTTGGTGTTGCCTGATGCTGCTAGCCAAGGGAAGGAATGCCGGAAATGGAGTGTGAGGAAGCGGAAGTGAGGCAAGTGAGCAGGAGTCTGTGCTTGGCTAAAAACAAATCCTAGCTGGCCGAATCTCCAGTCCATCACACTCAGAAATACACCATCCCTGGAAAATAAAGTGGACTACATCCAACTACAGTGAGAATGCAGACTGCTACGTCTTAATTTTCACTGAGATATGGCTCAGCGATAGACTTCCAGATGCTGCCATTCAGCTAGATGGGCTATCCGTGTTCCATGCCGACAGAGATGCTAATCTGAGCGATAAGGCTGGTGGCGGCAGTCTGTGTATTTATAACAACAGAAAATGATGCAAGAACTCTGTTTTAGTCTCCCGTCACTGTTCTCCGCTGGTGGAATTTATTATGACTGTTGAACGTAGAGGCAGCACAGTGGTGTGATGGTTAGCACTGTTGCCTTGCACCTCCAGGCTTGGGGTTTGATTCCAACATCAACTCTGTATGTGTGACGTTTGCATGTTCTTCCTGTGCTTGGTAAGTATTCTCCTGTTTCCTCCCATGGTCCAAAGACATGCAGGTTTGGTTTATTGGTGTCTCCCCATTGTGTGTGTGTGTGTGTGTGTTTTGCATCTCCTGGGACCCTGACTTGGACAAGTGGTTTAGAGGATGGATGTTAGATGCAGGCCATTTAATTTACCACTTTGCTTATAAGCGCGTTTTACATCTCACCTAGGGCTAACGCCAAGGAAGCACTAAACAAACTGTACAGAACCTTAATTAAAGTACAGAACTCACACCCAGATGGACCTTTTTTTATTGCCGAAGATTTCAACCACGTGAGTGTCAAGGCAGTGCTCTCTAAATTCCACCAACACATGGACTTTGCGATGAGAGGGGAAAACATGCTTGTTTATATGCTTGTTTATTCTTGTTAATATAAACGTCCCTGGCCCATATTGTGCAGAGCCCTGCCCCCACCTCAGATACTCAGACCAAATCTCTGTTATGCTAATTCCACCATACAGACTACTGGTCAGTTGCTCTAAACCAATTCTGAGGCAGGTGAAAACCTGGCCAGCAGAGGCCATCCCTGTCTCCAGGACTGTTTTGAGAGCACTGACTGGCATATAATTAAGGAGGCCGCAAGCAACAGTGACCTTACCAACTTAGAGGAGTACACATCTTCATTGGCAAGCTACGTCAGAAAGTGCATTGATGGCATCATTGTCTCCAAGACCGTAATCTTATGTCCTGATCAGAAGCCGTGGAGAACTTTTGAAGTATGCACATTGCTGAGGACCCAGGACAAAGCCTTCAGAGCAGGTGACAAGGCAGCTCTAAAACAGCATGAGCCAAATTGTCTCAGGCCATCAGAGAAGCAAAGTGCACACATGCCCAGAGAATCCATGGGCACTTCAAGGACAGCAGGGACATGCAGCCTTTATGGAAGGGTATCCAAGTCATCATTAATTGTGAGATGTCATCTCTTGCTTAAGACAGTGATGTGTCTTTTTGTTTTTCTTCACTTCCAGATGACCTGAATGACTTCAATGCAATTATTGAGGCACAGAATTATGTGGCGGTGAGGGAGACTAACCATCCTCCCAGTGATCAGGTGTTATATTCAATTCAATTCAATTCAATTCAATTCAATTTATTTTTATATAGCGCCTTTCGCAACAGCATGCCTCAAAGCGCTTACCATGTCTGACGTGAGGAGGACTCTATGCAGAGTCAACCTATGAAAAGCTGCTGGACATGACAACATCCCTGGCAGAGTGACAGATGTTGACAGACATCATCAAAATCTCCCTGAGCAGCACCACCATCCCTATGTGTGTCAAGGCAACCACCATTGTCCCCATGCCCAAGAAGTCTCCAGTGTCCTGCCTCAATAGCTATTGACCTGTCACACTAATGCCTACCATCATGAAGTGCTTCAAGAGGCTGGACAAGAGGCATTTCAAAAAACTGCTGCCCCTGACTCTGGATCCCCTGCAGTTTGTGTATCGTCCCAACCACTTAATAGATGATGCCATTGCCACTATGCTCCATCTAGCCCTTACCCACTTGGACGAGAAGGACACCTATGTTTGAATGCTGTTCCTAGCCTTTAGTTCAGCATTCAATACCATCATTCCCCAGCATTTGATTAGAAAGCTGAGCTTACTGGGCATGAGCACCTCCCTCTGCAACTAGATCCTGGACTTTTTAACCGAGAGACCTCAGTCAGTCCGGATTGGCAGGAACACCTCCAGCATCACCACACTGAACACTGGAGCCCCACAGGGGTCTGTGCTCCGTCCACTGCTATTCACGCTACTGACTCACGACTGTGTAGCTACACACCACTCAAACAACATCATCAAGTTTGCTGATGACACGACTGTTATAATCACCAGTAAGAACAATGAGTCACCCTATAGAGAAGATTTGCAATGACTAATGACCTGATGCACAGCCAACAACCTGTCTCTGAATATGGATAAAATGAAAGGTGGTTGTGGACTTTAGGAGAGTGCAGAATGGCAATTCTCTGCTGATCAAGGGCTGCTGGGAGATTGTAAAGAACGACTAATTCCTCTGTGTCCACCTGGCGGAGAACCTCTCCTGCTCCCTCAACACCAGTTTCATCATAAAGAAGGCTCAGCAGTGGCTCTACTTCCTGAGGAAGTTGAGAAAAGCCCATCTCCTTCTACCGATCCTTAGCATGTTTTACAGAGAGACCGCTGAGAGCATCTTGTGCAGCTGCATCACTGCCTGGTTTGAAAATTACCTCGCATCGGATCACAAGGACTTGCACTGGGTAGCGAGGACAGCTGAGAAGATCATCGGGGTCTCTCTTCACTCCATCAAGGACATTTACACCACAGGGCCACCAGCATACCCATCACACAAACTGTTCAGTCTACTGCCGTTTGGCAAAAGGTACTGGAGCATCTGGGCTCACAGGGCCAGACTGTGTAACAGCTCCTTTCCACAAGCCATAAGACTCCTCAGCCCTCAGAGGCTGGACAAATCTTTCTCTCACACTCACTCACCAACACAGCACTGCTCTGTGTTGTGTTTACTTCTTGTTGCTTGCACTATGTATAAAACTGCTTGCTGTCTATGCACACTGTATATTCTATTAGTAGTTTTGTGTTGCTGTGGTGGGTTGGCACCCTGCCCAGGGTATCCCCTGCCCTGCGCCCTATGTGGTCTGGGATGGGCTCCAGGCTTCCCCGCGACCCTCACTGTCCTATCCCAAAGTAAAAAAAAATAATAATAAAAAACTAAGTAAAAAATAATGATCTGTGGACAAATATTATCTATTATTTATTATATATTTTTACTTAATTTCTGATTGTACTCTGACTCCATAATAACACATTTTCAAGACAGCAGTTGTATTTTGTGTTTGTGAAGCAAGATATTTGCATAGCCAGTCAGTAGCAAACACGTTTCCAAGTCCCACCCAAAGTGCCAAAGTAAAAAACAAGTACAGCAGCTGGTTTTGTACTTTCATACTGGTACTACAGTAGAAATGAAAAGGGAAGTACTGATTTTTTTCTATCAAAAGCTTGGTACCTGGTGCAGTAGAAAAGCACCCTAACGTCTGAGTGATTTTCACTGAGGAACGCTTTTGATTAGTAATATATTTTCCTATATACATTCTGACACTTTATATTATGGGGAAGCATGGCTTCCCTTGGTGTCCCAGAGTACACGGCCCTGCTTATGACTGGCTTTACACAGATACACTATGCTCAGATCTCCTGCAGTGTCCACAGCAAGGCAGATACTCACACAGTGTCAGAGAAATATAGGCTGTATGCCTGAGTGAAGGGCCTTGGCTGAGTGAACATGTCCCTCTGGAGTGTTAAGTGTTAAGAGCTGAACAAAATCACTTACTGTGTGATGCTGTAACATACCTTGGTGGAAAAAGGCATGTTTATAGACTTTTAATGACAGTTGGCCCTTTTTTGCAAATAACAAATCAAAATAATGATTATAAAATAGATGTTACATAACAGCAAATTCTATGTATGAAACAGATTTTCTTTTTTTTCTGATTCAGCAGACACTTCTATTCAAGAGACTTACAACATTTTACATACATGTTATAGTGATATTGGTTCCCTGCATTTAACCTGTCCCTCTAGGGGGAGCAGTGGGCAGCCACATGGAGTGTCCGGGGAGCTAGCACAGAGTGTCTTGCTCAGGGAAACACCTGGAGGCAGGGCTGGGATTCAAACCAGGACACTTCTGTAGCTCAGGCCCTCAGGACACTATTACTAATGGGTTAACAGGAAATCGCCTTCAGGTACAGACAGCAGAACCAGCACGAGCATTAGAGCATAACAGGACGTAATCCATCAGGAGACAGCAGATCATGGCTACAATGTGGCAGACCTTTCACTACAGGGGGGAAGCACTTTGAACAGTGCACACCTGTGGGAAAAAAAGCATTAAGTAAAGCTGCAGGTGAAACCAGGCGGGTCTGAGGAAGGCCGCCAGCAACGCAGACGGATGGTTCTGGCAGTCAGGAGCTGCTGCTGCAGAGCTGCCAGGATGCAACCACAATCACATGACAAACCGTGAAACTTCACACCTGACAGCTAACATAAGGGGTATGGGGGAGCCAACACAGGCGTGACCGTGAGGGAACAGCACAGCAGAAGTCACATGTTATGGCGCAGATGGAGTCACATCCCAGCCTGGCCTTTTAAACATGCGTGACCCTGAAGCCTCATCACAGACAGGTGGGTGTCAGGGGTTAATCTAAAGCACAATACTGACGGGGTCCTGAGACATTACAGAAAAGCTTGAGTGGGTCGATGTCTCACCCCCATTTTCAATAAATCTGCATGACAATATTAGCTGTATCAGTGTCACTCAGAGTAAATTATACATTTCCTGTGAACTGGACAAAATTATATATTTTAGGTCTACAGAGACATCACTGTTCATTCAATAATTTTATCTGAGGTCATTTCTACTGAGGTCATGCAACAAACAACTTTAATTTTCTAAATCAAGGTAACAAATACGAAAGGAAAATGAACATAGCAGAACACTATAGTCCAAAAACAACTATTATAACAGCTATGTTTCTTCAGTAAGTGAATGAAAGGCAAACTAGTGTACATATAGTATATTCCCAATCATGCAGGATATGGAAGGGAAAAAGACACATCTCTCAACTCATCATGACAACACTCTCGTCACAGGTGAAGTAGAAAATAAAATGTGTACAGTAATGAACCAACAAACATAAGGCAAACCTTTAAAATATGCTGCCTCTAAAAAAGTAATACTTCAAAGCTGGAAGGATTCTGTCTGGTGGGAAAGTAATTCTGTAATATGTCTCTGATTAACTTTTAAGTGACAAATTCCCCATTCATCTATGATCTGGTCCGTCAGGGTCCCAGAGAAACAAGCAGGAGAGAAACAACAGTACCTTCCTGTCTGGAATCAGCACAAAGTCTCTGCAAGCCATGGTTCATCACTGCCACATGCTAGCTGAGATAGTAAGGAAGCAAGCAGAAGACCGACACAGGAACCTGCCTCCATCGCTCCACACAATCATGTGCTTTTAGTGGCCCAGAGATTGCAGCGTTCTCTTAAACCAAAAACACAAAAACAATTACTACAAAAATAAACCGCTTTGAAAACTCCCATGAGAGAAAAAATTGTCAAAGATGAGATGCTTAAAAGAGGAAGAAAATTGGATAACCTCCAGGCTGTGCTGTTTCTGCTCATTTTTAATTGGTTTACATGAATATTGTTCATCAGGTTTGTGTCAGTGAAGGTTTCTGTAAATTGACTAATTCAAATTAACTTGTGAAGGACACAAATTGTTCATAAAATATTAGCATTTATCTCCCTTTGCACAGAGGAAAAAATGAGTGTGCCAGAGGCCAATTAAAAATACAACCAAATCAAATAAAAGTGAACTGTCATGCCCAATTGTCATGCCCATCTTTGCATTTGGACCTCGCCTCAGCCTACCTCAATTGTTGTAGAACAACTGGCCTGATGAAACAAGGTCCAGCAAGAGGGAGGGCAGTTAAGCCTCCCATGCCTGCTGCGTTTGATGGTGCCCCAGTGCACCTGGATAATTGGTCAATGGACTTTTTGATTATTTTGATACATACCACAACCAGTGCAAAACAGAAAAGGACAAGATTGCCTTGGGCAAGAAGACAGTAAAGGTCCTTGATGAATGCTAAGACATCGTTTTCTGATTTTCGCACCAACCTGGTCATTTTTGCTATGATGCACAAGAGCAAGGCATTTGTGGGGACCCTTCGATTGGGTGCAGTTACCCTTGAGCCCAAGAAGCAGGTAACCTTTCCCCAGGTTCCCCAGGTCTCGCCCCAAGTCTCGCCCCAAGCTTTGTCCCTGGTGCCCCAAGTCTCGCTACAAGCCTCATACCTGGCACTGCCTGCCCCACAGCCCGGCGCTCAGGTCTCCCAGTCCGGCACTCAGGTCCCACCAGTCCCGACTCCCTGGTCACCGGCCCACGTCTTGAGTTGTGCTGGCACAGGCACAAGTTTCACGAGCACACATGTGCCTTCCGGGGGTCTGTCTGTGTTTTCCCTTCCTGTCTGTGTTTTCCCTTCCTCACAGACCTCAACCAACGACCCCAGTGCACTCGCCTATGTGTTTCACATTCGTGCCCTCAGGTAGTGCGGGTTCGTGGGTGGTTCCTGCCTCCAGCCCCCTGCCTCTCTCCCCATGTTTTCCTCCCCTCTCGGTTTCATTGTGTCCTCCGCCTCCGTCGTGCTCCCCTCAGTCATACTTGTCTTTGGCTCTGTCTCCCTCGTCCTCGCCTTGGTCTCCCTTGTGTGCCGCTCAGCCTCCCTCGTCCTCACCTCTGGCTCCGGCGCACTCCTCCGGACCTCCTTCACCTTCAGCTATAGGTCCTCCACCTACGCCTCCCTCCCCCGTGCTTCATGCTCCCTTGCCCCCTCGTCAATGCTTGTCACCCTCACCTTATCCTCCCTCATCCTCCCTCGACCTCACGGTCCCCTCAGTCCCCGTCACCTTGTCCTACATCACCCTCACGTCACCCTCTGTCTGCTCCGGCAGTTGCTTGGCCTGGTCTATTAGGGCTGCTGACGATCTGTCCTGTCCCCTTGTCTGTCCCTCCAGTGTGCCCCCTTGCCTCGTTGGTCCCTCCTCGGGCCGTGCCGTCCCATCCCGTTGGTTTGCCATGGCCCCTGGTCTTTCCCCCTTGTTTACAGATCCTGCTCCCGGTCTGCTGCCTCGTCCTGCGTCTCCTGGTTGGCCTCCTCTGCCTCCTGGTCCTCTGTGGTGTACCTGGTCCTCCCCGTTGCCTGGTCTCCTGTCCCTGGCTCCTCCTGTTCCTGCCCTTGTCATCGCCTATGCCCTTGGCCAGCTCCGTGTCCTGTCTTTGTTTGTTTCTGGTGTTTTCTCTTTGTGTCCTTGTCTTTTGCATCGCTGTGTTTGAGTGCCTTTGCCTCTCTCCCTGGTTGTCTACTGTCTACTGGGGGTGGGGGAGGAGTACTGTCATGCCCATGCCCATCATTCGTCTATGTCCATAAGGTGTCGCCGTTCCTTCCCTAAACGCTGTTTTGTTCAGTGTCTTAAGTGTATTAGTCCCTACCAGTTGTGTCTCATTAATATCCTTATTTAAGCTCTCCTTTTGTGTCAGTATGTTGCCGGTTGTTGAGTTGTACTGTAGCTTAGTTGTGAATCTCCCTGTGTTGAAGCCATAGCTCTGTGTTTAAGTCTTACCCTGTTTGGACCCTTCTGGAACCCCTTTTTGTCTTTGTTTTTGCCTTCTTCCTCATTAAATCTCCCTCTTTGCATTTGGACATCACCTCAGCCTACCTCAATCGTTACATGAATCTAAACATTATGACCAATATTGAGTTGTTGAATGGACATTCTCAGATTTTTTTGTCTCACTTCAGTAGCTGTTGCATTCTTTATTATAACCAGAGGGCAAGGCTGGAACATCAGGTAAAGAGCTAACAGAATATCAACTGCCCTGCAGGGAATTCACTGACAAGCACTGCTGCCAATGCAGAGACACTCCGGAAGGGCTTGTTCATTTGTATACTTTAACAAATGTTTAATCCCCTGGTCACTCCCATAAAAAGACCTCAGTATGTTTCCAAATAATATGACAGTCAAGTAAAACTCATTAAACCCTGGCTAAATTTTAAAAAATGGAACACTACCATCATTTAATGGTGAATTCATACAAAAAACAGTGGATTTGTGATCTCCTCTTTTTCCTTGCATGTGTAATTCAGCTTTTTGACAAACTCAGTTTGAAAAATCGTGACTGAACAATTTCAGAGTGGTGTTGTGGTGTCATGATGTTAATGTATGTAGCAGGACTCTGGAAATGGGACAGGAAGCTCAAATTGTCTACAGGAAGTCCTGGGTTGACACCCCGTGGTCTGAAACAGGAAGGTCTTTTTCATTACTCTACTGTGAAGGATGTCTACTTATTCTCAAAGTCAAAAAAGCCAATGTTCACATCACAGGGCTATAAACAAAAGAGTCCCCGAAGTGAAGTGAGGGATGCCATACAGAGCAGGGAGACAGCTCGCTAAGGCATGTGCCATGCATCTACATGAGCAGCCAGTTAAACATCTGTAGCAATGTGGAACCCCTTGCCTTGTTCATCACAGACCACTGTGATTCATGGGAAACACAGCCAAATATGTGCCATTTTTATAACTTGTTAATTTTTGGTTTGAATTAAGAGCCCTTGTAAAACCAAGCCTCTTCACATCAGCCCATTCACCATTACAAAGTAGCAACTAACCCAGTTTCATAACATGAAAAATATGAATAGAAATGAATAAAAATTGACAATTTAAAGCATAACTGTCCTAATCAGTAACTCAAAAATATTCAAGTTTGTCTAATATATTTAAATTATTTTACCTGCAGATTTGTTTAATGAACATCATCTGGGATTATCTTGAAGGCAGTAGTACCTGTACTGCACCTTCTTGCAAGATAAACTGTTTCACTGGAGAGGAATGAGAGGAAGTGATGTTAGGGAGCCCTTGGGTCACACAATACAGCAATGAACTGAAGATGGAACTCATCTTCTCCCTCCTTAGCAATGGCCAAACCAACGATGACAGGCTCAGAAGAAAGGACTAAAGTTCCTCTCAAATCCTTGTAGAAATGATGATGTGCAGAACCTGAATGAACCCTTTGGTTATTGAGTTTCTCTGAGGAAGCACAGCTCTTCAAAGGTGATAAAGAAGTTTAATAGACATGGCGCTATTCTCTAGCAGGCTTCTGAGAAGGGGTTATCTGCTGAAAGGTTTGATTCAGAATGCCAGTAAAGTCCATGTCCAACAGAGCAAGAGATATGGGAGACTAAACCAACCTTACTGAAGAACTGGACACTGATTCAGAGTAGAATACAAGCAGCTATAGCCAAGTCTGAATACTTACAATCAAAAAATCTTTTTGTGTATGGTGTTCCATTTAATATTAAAATTAAAATCTGAAAGTCTCATGAAAACAATGTCAACCTTTTAAAATGCAGAATAGTAGTATTTTAGTAATCTCTAAGAGACACAACAGTGCTGAATTACTTAAAACACAGTGAGTGGTAATTTTGTACAGAGGTAATCAAAGACGTTTGGCTTCGCATCCTTTTGCAACCTGCATCCTTTAGTAAGGCAGCAAATATTCAATAGATGAACAATACATTGAAAGACAAGTTATCATGTCATAGACTTGGTTACATGGACATTTTCTCTTCAATCTGATGAAAATTATTCAGATTAAAGATTCCACTTTAACTGTTTACAAGTATTCTAATGTGATAAAATGTGTTTACATGTTCAGAGCTTTTCATCAGAATTAAACTTTTGAGACGTGCAAAGTGGATCCACCCACTTTGACATATATTCCAGCTTCATTAAACTTTTCAAAAACAATTTTTTTGGCCATCAAGGTGTTCAATAATTTTTAGTTATTTTAAAGTTTCCAACAAGTAAGAGATATCTGCCATAGACCAGTTTTGCTTTGTTGCTGCCATGTTTCTGTCCCTCTCAGAAATATATAATGTGACCTAATGTTAACCCCACGTGGATTAAGCATGTACATTAATTCTCTATACCGCTTATCCAGCTCAGGGCTACGGGAAGCCTGGAGCCCATCCCAGGGGGATCAGAGGGCACAGGGTGCCAACCCACCACAGAAAGCATGTACAGAGAGAATATATTAATTCCAACAAGAGGAACCGATCAGATCGAGTGTTTACTTGTCCAAACCATCGGACTACAAAAGGGTTACACCACCCCTCTTATTCGGATCAAAAATTAATTCAGACTGAGCTGAATCAAATCAGTGTGTTTCGATTCAGGTGGTCACATGATGCATGAGCCATTATTCAGATTAAAAGTGTAATACCAGAGTCCATGTAAATGCGGCTGTAGTGGAGAACGTCATACAAAGTGGAAACTGATCCAACAAAAACAGAGCATGTGAAGGTGGGAAAGATTAACCTGATGATGTAATATTGTGTCTGAGTCTTTGTTAACCTGATACATGATCTCTTGTGTAACACAAACCCAGAGCAGCCTTGTGGCCCAGCAGGTAGAGCACCAGGGACGCCTCCTGGCTCGAATCCCAGCCCATCTGCCAGGTGTGTCCTTGAGATAGACACTTGGCGCTAGCTCCCCGGGTGACGCGTGTGGCTGGCCACTGACCCCCCCCCTCCTGGGGGTGGACTAAATGTAGAGAATGAGCTTTGTTGTGACAAGTATGTGCAGTGTGTATATGTATGCATTACAAACCCATGGTTCCTGGTGAAAGAGCATGTGAGATTTTATCTTTCCAAAGTTTAACTTTTCATTAAAATAATTCTCTGTGAATCAGTTTGAGAAAACACTATAGTAATCGTAATTAACATTGTTTTTAATACTCAGCATGTTTTTTGTTTGCACTTTCCTTATTGCTCCTAAAACTACCATTGACGAATTAAGAATGTGTCAGAAATGTTTAAAAAATGTTCTATAGTAGACTGTCTGTATTCTTTCTGATTGTCACTTTTTGATTTTAGCTGCCTGTTATGTATAACGTAACAATGGGCTTCTTAAATTTCTTAAATATATTGTTTTTGTCCTATATCCACAATAATGTGCTGACATAAATGAGGAACTGGCCTAGTGCATGACGTATGCATTAAGACAGGAGTGTCAGATCCACTCAGCATTGAGAAGGTCAGCTAAAGTTCCCCTATTGTCCTGAATGACAACTACACAAGGTGGCAGGAAGGGCTGCTGTTTTATTTAGTCAAACGACAATCCGAGTATACGATCAACAGCTTCCTAAATTGGCAACGGAGCGAGTGCTATCAGGAAGACCCATCGCAGCAGCTCACAGCCTTGTGTTTGGCACTGAAGCTGAGGAGGGGGGTGTGTAGGTCAGGAAGGGGACACTGAGCACATGGAATATTTAGCTCATTAATCCGACATCTGTCATGAAGCCAACCGCCTCGCAGCATATAGGTAAAGTGGCTGATACCAATACTCCCACCATTACAGCCTTGTCAGACAGAAACAGCATAATCTTCCCTAGGCATTCCACACACACACACACACACACACACACACACACAGGCACAAAAGCACTGCACTCTTCACAAAAGTCTGTTCTTCACAGATATGGTCCTGTCTACAGTGTTCTTAATTCATTGTTTTCAAATAGCTTCAACTGCTGTAATTTTCAACAAAGGGGTCTCCTCCATGTCCTGCTCATGACTTAAGTTAAATGACATGTATTGCTTAAGCTTTGGCTCTTTCCTTTACCTATTACACAAACGGAGTACAATGCACAATATTTCATATTTGTTTTTGTTAAATACACAAATGGGTTTTGAACACACACACGCACACACACAAAGTAATTTCAGTAAGGGTGGAGCTGTATCCTCCACTGGTTTGCTGCATACAAAACCAGCACAATAAGACACTTTGAAGCAGTAATAATTAACAGGAAAGAGTTTAAACAGATTGGCTTTCTAAATTTTTAAACATGCCTTTCATTTTCTTTGGATAAAGGAAAAAAGGCTCAAAGCAGTTTGGTTGCTGGGAGATCGGAAAGCCTAACAACACCAGGTCACTGGATACACCCTCTAGTCCAGTGATGGATGCTGCTGTTTCCAATTACTGTGTGAACTGAGACAGTGTCAGTCACCCCAGAATCAAACTACTTCAGAGACCCCTGCTTCCTTCATATCCTCCCAGCCGCCTTATCTCTGCTTCTCTCTCTCCCTCCTTTGTGAATCCTACCCACCAAAACATTGTTTTGGAGAGGGGTGGGTGGGGTTGGAGACATCCACGCAACACAAACTAATTGCTTAACAGTATGTGTCAAAGCCGACAGAGACAAGAGATCGTCAACGGCTCTCGTTCTTACCGCAAATCGATTCTAAGGTTACTATTTACTTCCTCACTGCTGTCTCATTTTTTCTTATGGAATATAACTGCAGGACACAAGAATAAGAAAATTAACTGCATATAACTATAAAAACACATCTATACAGTCCCAGTATGGGTTGGTGTTGGAGGTTGAGTGGTACCATCTTCATATAGTTGGACTCACATCTATACACAGTGTGGGTTCTGAACCCAAACCCTTTGAAAATGGCTGGATGTTATTGTTTTAAACTATTTGCCAATATGGTAGGCATGATGCAGAGGTCTCCTAAAGGCCCCCAGCTGAGTGGCAGAATGTAGAAGTTCTCAGTGAACAAGAGTTTTCCTTCCATGTGAGTGCAGTTTCCAGAGAGGAAGGCTCTGTGTTCGTGTACACAAATCAAACAGTACTCCATTAACTAGTCTCCTTGGAGACTCTGAGTGCTGTGTTGGAAAAAGCCCCACTTGAGGACTCAGTGGTTTTAATGGGGGATTTCAACACCCATATTGGCAATGGTGGAGAAACATGGAACTGTGTGACTTAGAGAAACAGTGTGTCTGACCTGAAGCCAAGCAGTGTTTTGTTGTTAGAGGTTTGTGCTCTTCATGGATGTTCTTAATGAACACCATGTTTACACGTGAGGTAGGTAATAAGTGCACCCAGTATCAGCAAACTTTATGTGAAATGTTGAGACAGATTTCCTTTTGTCATCTGAGCTGTGATTGCATCTTTTGAACACTTGAGTTAAGAGTGGCAGAGATGTCAAATGACTGTCACCTCGTAGTAAGCTGGGCCAAATGGCTCGGGATGCTCTCAGACTGACCAGGTAAAACCATGGTGAACGTGAACTGGGATTGTTTGGAGAAGACCTCTGTCTGGGCAGTTTTCAACTTCCACCTCTGAAGCAGATTTCCTGCTTAGGGAGGTTGGTGACATGGAATATGAGTGGACCATGTTCAAAGCCCCCATTGCTAAATCAGCTGTACTGAGCAGTGTATGAAAAGTCACCAGTGGTAAACTCAAGTAGTGAAGGATGCTGTCAAGTCGAAGATGGTAGTCTATCGGGCCGGCTTGGTACTGAGGACTCCAAACTCAAATGTATCCACAGGCTAAAAGGATTTGGGGTTGCTGAAGAAAAAGTTTGGATGTGGGAGCAGTTTAAGACGTCATGGAGAAGGACTTTCAGCTGACTTCAAGGAGATTTTAGCAAAGAATCAAGTATCCCAGGAAGGGCAAGCAGCACTATGCCCTGGCTGTGCTTAGCAGGGTTGGGTCACCGATGACCTCAGTGGGGACTACAGTTAGATGGAAGAAGAAGCTTTGAACCCAAGTGACGTATGCTGTAGTAATCAGGCAGAGCCTGAAGACTTGAGCTCATCACCTGTAACCTTGGCTGAGGGTGGCATGGGTGGCATGCCTCTGAAGTACTGCAAGGCTAAGGACCAGAGAGTGTGCTTTAACTATTGAAGGCTCCCACTATTCAGTGTACATGGGAAATTCAGTGAAAAATTTGTGAAATCAACTATGGCTGATTGCGAAACTTTAAAATCAAAAAGAACTAAATTCCAGCTTTGGCATGGAACAGATCAGGGGTGTCAAAGTATGGTCCTGGGGGGCCACAGTGGGTGCAGGTTTTTGTTTCAGCCAAACCCTGTTGTTAATTGATCATTTCAAATAAACATTGACTTTTTTGTATAAATACTATGTCAATCTAGAAGTGCACACAAGCTTAATTAATTTTTAAACAGAGTTTTAAAAGCATGAGAAAGACTTACACACATAGCTTCATATTTTTTAACATTTCTTGTTAATGATCACAAGTCACTGCTCCTGTTTAAGCATTCTCTGTCATTG
>JABJVR010006525.1:0-12377 GCA_025773905.1 Chitala chitala
TGTAAAGCGCTTTGAGGCATGCTGTTGCGAAAGGCGCTATATAAAAATAAATTGAATTGAATTGAATTGAATTATCCTTGTGGTCTACAAGTTTCTGCCTTTGGAGTATTGATGGGTTTGAAATGAACAGGGATGCTGTGTTAGCTGAAAATCCTCCAGAGTTTTTCAGATACCTCAGAAATATATGTGTAATAGCCATTTTGGAGTCTGTTTACTGTGGGGTGTTTGTTTCTTATGTTATTAGTTTCAGTCATATAACTTTAGTGTGCCATTAGTGGTTAGAGGACATGTTTATTGTTATACTGCCATAAGAAGGTGCATGTGCAAAGAAGAATAATTTTGAAATAGAGAGTAAAGGAAAAATATGTGTTGGTCTTGGATCAAAACAAGCTTTTAACTATGAACGTGTAAGAATGTGAAAGTGTATCATGTAATGTGAATGTATACTGGTATTGGGCCGGACAAAACGTGTATCGTGAGTGTGAAACGTATAAGAGTACTCTCATATAGAACAAGTTAACGTGCATAATGGATGCATATGTGAATCTTGTAAGTGAGAAACCTGTGATGTTTAAATGGTATTGGACTGGACAAAACAGTTGGACTCTGCGTTCGCTGTTTCATTCTTTTGTTTGTTTTAATAAAACTTTCAAGGAGCCACAAAGAAGCTGAATGTGTTAGTACCTCTTCATTCCTGGGACACGTGTTAGAGCTACAGACCCACAGATTAAATGGCCATGAAGTTAATTAGTGTGGTTAAACAGCCAGTACAATATGGAATGATGATTTTCTTCCTTTTGTTGTTCTTTTCTTATTCTTTTCTTCCCTCTAAGTTGTGGGAATGTTTCTATTGCACCTTTTTGCATATTAGGCAAAGGCCTAGTCAGGATAGCCGCATGTTCTAAGTGCCTCTTTGACAAGTTTTTATTCCATCTCCTTTCTCTCTGTCCTGTGGTGTAGGGTTCTGATCAGTCCCAGTTTGTGCTCCAGAGGGTGATGGGATTAAAACAGTAAATATTGGTCTGTGTGGATGGGTTTTCTGTAGAGTGCAATGTTAAGGCTTCTGTCTTCTTCTATGTGTCCTGCACAGTCCAGAAAGGCCAGGTAGTTCCCTTTGACATCCTCCTGTATGATTGATGTCGTTGTCCACAGCACTGAGGTATTTGGTAAACATTTCAACTTCCTGTGCTTTAATTTTGACCCAGGTGTTGTCCACATACTTGAACCAGTGGCTGGGTGTTGTTCCAGGGAAAGAGTATAGGACTCTTCTCTCTACTTCTTCCATGTAGAAGTTGGCCACAATAAGGGACACAGGTAAACCCATAGCACAGCTGTGTTTCTGCCTGTAGAGGCCCTAATTGTATTTGAAATAAGTGCAACAACTCACAGTGTCCATGTACCTGCTGCTCTCAGCCAGCTAGTTAGAACTAAAGAAGCATTTTAAATGAGAGGTGAAACAATTTCAAGACTTCCAAGCAACACTGGAGATGACTAAGTACAGATCTCAGATCACACCCTAGAACCCTGACACTTCTAAAGCGTTTCACACAATGTAGTGTATACAGGCTTACATGGGACAAAACGTTTCACTCAAACATGGTTTTTTAAATTAACACAAAACAATGACCTGTGGAGGGTTGGTGCCTTGCCCTGGGTGTCCCTTGCCCTGTGCCCTATGTGTTCTGGGATGGGCTCCAGGCTTCCCCGCGACCCTTAACAGGATGAAGTGGCATAGAAGGTGACTGACTGACTGACAAAACAATGACTTACATATTCCAAGAACCCGCACAGATCTTGCAGTTCCCAATAAGCTCATATCACACTCACAAGTCATGGGAAACTCAAGCCCAAGAAATCACACGTCTGTCAACAACAGATACAGCTGTTACACTGGCCAGCTCATTTTTTATTATATATAAAGTTTGCTCCCTGGATCCCTCATACTTCTAAAGAAAATCACAAAATAGAATGTTGTCAGAAAAAAATTCTTTATAATATGTTTTGTTTTTTGACCTCGGATTTAGAAATATGTTACTGTCCAACCACTGTTATAGCCAAAATGTGTAACAAAAGTCATTACATTGTTTTAATGGACATTTACAAATGTGAAGATAACTTTGGTTCCAGTTTTTACCAAGGAGCCAACCTGGAACTACATTATAAAGTAGATACGTGTCTAAAAATCATTTAATTTAAAATTAATACTAAATGAAGCATGACTGACTGCAAAAGTAGCCTTGAAAATAATTAAATAACAAAAAAAATATGGAGAATCATAAACTTGAACAGCAACATGTTACCACTTGTCAACACAGTAACACATCGCGGAAGTGAAAAAGAAGTGGTCTGACATAGAGGTTGAGGCAAAGAGGCAGATCATTCTCTACAAATGACGAATGATGGTGACAGATAATTAACCATTCAACAAGTTTCCCGGAATACATTATAATTACTGTTACTGTGATATTATAAATGTCTTTTGCATACAAATGATCGTTCAATAGTTTGGCTGTACGTGTTTACGTGGTCAATGGGTACCATGCTTTCCCACTTTCTCCAAAACCTGCATAGGTATGGCTCAAAGTCTGCATGTCTATACACCAATCTACATGTCAGGTCTTCTGTTATAAATACCGATGTATGCACATTTTGTGCATGCGTGTCATGGGGGCAACCTGGGCTCAAACTGACAACCTGACAGGATAATTACTCCCCTGAGCTGAATACCCAAAGCCCCCTGGGGTACTAATCGTACTCTTGTCCTGACTGCCGGGGGGTGGAGGATTCTCACCATAGCACTTTCACTGCCGCCACACCCTTAACTCTGGCCGCTCTAATTATATATATATATGCTTTTACAGCATAATTCTCCACACCTGCAATAATTTATCTGGTTTTAATATTGCAAAGAATGAAAAAAATGAGGAGATAAAAAAATGTTAACTATGAGGGAATTTTGTAGTTGTGTCCCACCTCTCCAACTTCTGCAAAACACATACAGACATCACTCACGGAAGTGTAAAACGTGTATACACCAAATCACATATATGGCTAAATAAACAAAACCATATATCTTCACTTTATGTTCCAAGAAAACGCTGTCAAAGCGACCAATACTTTCAAATCACGAGTAATTACGCAGAAAAATCAAATAAAATAATTTCACTATAGGTCATTTTTTAAACTATACACAAGATGCAAAATGCAAAGGCGCAGTACTTTTATCATCTAGTAACAATACCGAGATTCAACATAAATACTGGATGGTCGGGGGGTGTGCCTGTGTGTGTGTATGTGTGTGTGTGTGTGTAGGCGCGCGCGCGCGTGTGTTCGCCCCTTACCTCTGACTGCCGTAATGAAGGACTCATGATCTGTCGCAAGCAGACAGCAGAGCACGTGGCTTTGCGCCGCATTTTCTCCACCTCTTACTCCCAGTTATTCTTTAAATCTCGCGGAAAATAATAGAAGATGGCTACTGAAGGGCAGCTGCCATCCTTGATGGTTTGCCGTTTTACAAATGCATCGGACTGCAACATACACAAGTGAAGAGATACGGAGGATGCAACACAGGAAGGGCTGTGTGTGTAAAGGCAAGGAGAAAAGCTTGGAATAAGTGTGCAGGATCCTCAAGGATCAGCTCTTTAGCTTCAGCAACACGGTGACATTTGCTACGCCATTCGGCTAAATGAAATATACATTAATAATAATTCAAGAAAAGCTTTAAGTGTGCGGAGAAGAAAATAATACCAAAATTTGAAGTGTGGCCGATTTAATATCTCTATAAAGGAAGGAGAATGAGGTAAGCACCTGAAAAGGGTCTGCTTATGCACACAAGGAAAATTAATTTTTAAAATATGGATAAACGTACAATGTTTCACAAAGCTAGATGAATAAACGTTTGATTTCAGTGTGGTATTTGATATTAGAGAACGTGTCTCTCATGTATGTTTCCTCATATAGCTGCCTTCTGTTATTTCGATGCTCATGTAAAAGGCACCCGTAATGGTGTGATGTGCGCACTGGACACGCATCAGGCGGTGCAGTGTGTGTGCATTGTGCTGTACGGCCGCATTATCAGGCGGTGCAGCCGAGGCTGCCATTCAGCCATTTACTGTTATAAAACAGCCATTCGTTCTTTTGTTCATTCTATATTGCCAGCACTTTATTTCTGTTTGTAAAATACTACCGATGAATAACGCAGTAGAAAGAAATTAATTACATCAGTACCGCAAGATCACATTGGGAACGGGGGTGGGGTACGGGGTGATGCAGCATCCGGTTACTAAATAAGGGCTTTCCAACGCAAACGCTCAGGGAAATGTCGGTACTGGGGAAATGTGTTGTTATTATTATTGAAACAATAGCTGCATATATTTTGTGCTTATCAACATCTAATAAAACTGGTGAATTTTCAAATATCCTGAAGAAATAAAATTCATTATGTCCTGGAACCATAATAAATCATTCTTGGTTGTGCATGCATTTACATTTTTCAAACGTGCACATATCCTTTACCTAAAAAGAAATGACATGGCACCGTATGATGTTAAATGCAATATCATATGTGCGTATACAGGCTGGCAATAATAACGTGCATCCGTAAGTTTTCATTTATTCACAGTTGTTTTTATTTCTATAGAAATTATGTGAATCCTAATGTGAAGGGAAATGTACTGTATGTTTGTCAGCTGTCCTTTAAAGCTACGGTGGAAACATCTGATTCTGAATAACTTTTTTTCAGTGGTGATAAATGTGATCTAATTGGCAAGGGTATCAAGACTGTTTACTAAGTAATATGTGTTCAGTGCTTTCTGTTTATACTGGTGGTTAGTGACTCTGTTATCCTGGTAACTCCCAGAGTCAGAACTAGTTCCTAGTTGACTAGTTCCTCACATACCCCTTTTCTACAAGGGCCAATGTTTGCAAGTGTTGGAACTTGCCTCTCTGCAAACCACCCCCAGACATTAAGGGCCAAACCCAAGGCGATGATATGGCAACATGGCTAACGTGGTCCAGCGGTTACACAAAACAAATATGGTGGCCCACATCCTTTGTGCAGCATTGCTCACAACTTTCAAACTATTTTAATATCCAAACAAGTCATTCAGCATTTTCACATAGTTGAAAGACTTTGACAATGACATACACATTTTTAGCAAACTAAATAGTCAAACATCATTTAAACAAATGTAGCTGTTCTCTTGTATTTAATGGTGAAAATGACAATATGAACTACCTGTAATTCAGATTTTTTTTGATGTTTCTCAAAATGTATCTAGAACATTTGTAAACACAAGCCACAATGTTTGCTAATGGAGAATAGTTTGTTCCACCTTTTGACAATTTACATCACACGTTTCACATTTCAGACCAGCAAGGTTTTGGGGCTGGTTAGGAAACAGTTTTGCAGCACTGGTTGTTTTTGTTGAGTTTGTAGCTCAGCAGGCCAATCCTGTTGTCTGGTAACATTTTGCATGCGGTGGCTGCACAGGTTTGAGTTTGAAGCCGCTTTGATGTAATTTTATACTTTATGTACTTGGTGACAAAACAAGACTTCCAACACAATTGCATGATGTTAATAACCATCCTAGATTTTTCAATATCTATGTAACAAAAGTTTTGGTTTAGCTCCATCCATCCATTCGCTATACCACCTTATCCGATTCAGGATAAGTACTGCAATGCTTCAGTCCTACAAAATTAAATATCTGCATAATTACATGGATCTTAAGTATTGAAAGTTTTTCCATTAATCCCATTTCCATACCACTAATTCTACAAACCCCAAATCAGACAAGTAGGGACAGTATGTAAAAATCAAAATAACTAAATCTGTCACCCACATTACACTGAGAACTATACAGCAACACAGTATTTTATGTTATACCTCAATTTTATTCTTTGATCAAAATAAACCCATTTTAATTCTGAAGTCTGCAACACATTTCAAAGAAAGGTTGGAACATTTACCACGATGTGATGTTGCCATTCCTTTTCGCAATGCTTAAAAGACATTTAAAATACTGCTCAGAAAATCTGCAAATTCACACAAATCACTGCATTTAGGAAAAACAAAATTGTAATAATCTGACAGACCAGGACAAAGGATTCTCTTTGCAGAGTTCAAGGTTTATTTTTCCTAGCAGAGGGGTAATCCAATATGAGGCACAGCTTCAATCTTCCAAAAGTGGCAGTCCTAGACACAGACGAGATTTGGAGAACACAGATCAGGTAAATTGGTACTGGGGCAAACACAAGGTGAGCCACAGCCAATCAGTACCTGAACACACTACATAGCAATAATACTTCATAAGCATGCTTCAGCAGATTCCATATTTAAGACTTGCCAAATGAGCCACGACTGGCAATCACTAACGAGAGGGCGTGACACCAACATTATGCCTTGATTGAATTTTATCACAATTATGACGCTGCAATTAAAAATGACCAGATCTGTCATCAAGTATGTAGTAGGCATTATGATAAGTGGTTTTCATTACATTAAGAAGTGTGCCAGTTCAACACTTGTGCCTGAGGAAGGTGTTTCTTGAGTTGGTAGATTCTTGTCTTCAGTTAAAGTTTGGAGGGAAGCTTCGAGTTGTTAATCAAAAATGATCTGAGACAAAAGTGGGTTCTGGGATTAGTAACCTGCCTGCTGTGGCAGGTATTCTGATAAGGTTATTAGAAACTGTATGAGAGGCAGACTGTGGCTCACTGGGCTGTTGAAGCTTGAGCCCCTTGAATGTCAGGAGCAGTTTGCTGCACAACAGAATTTGGGTTAGATATGACAGTGAGTGAATGTTACTGGCTGTGGAAAGGAGAAGGTTGGCTGACAAGGATAACCTTGACTTTGGTACTGGCAGACATCCTTCTTTGTGACCATCATTGCCTTTTGCTTAAACTTGAAGATTTGCTAGCTTGTTTTGGCATTATTCTAGTTACTTTTTGCATGACTGCCACTCCAGCTGCTGCTTATTTTCCTGTGATAACTTAAAGGAGGATTGCATAGACCTCTGGGAAGTGGAAGTGGTCTTTGACTTGCTGGTAATTGCTGAGGAGTTGCTGTACACCTTGGTGTCAAATACTGACTCAGCATAGTCAGTATTTGAAAAAAACTAGAGATACCGGTAGGTCCTAGTTATGTTAATCATGAGGTGGGGTCAAGTCCAGGTTTTTTTCAAATTGAAGATTTAAATCATATAGGCAACAGATAGCAAATGTGTGGTAAACGTGCCTTAATAATTGTGTACGTAAAGCATTAAGACAACAGAAGGATTTGAAATTTTGCCCTGGGTGTCCCCTGCCCTGCACCCTGTGCTTCCTGGGATGGGCTCCGGGCTCCGGGCTTCCCAGGACCCTCAACTGGATAAGCAGTATAGAGAATGGATGGATGGTATCAAAGAGGGAGGGAACATCAGTTAAGGAAAAGCAGGAGAGTGAGGGGTCAGTGAATAGTAAAGGAGTATCCAGAGAAACGAGTAATGAGGCAGTAAGAATGTTCTGAAAGATTCTAACAGTTTTTTCTTTAAAATACTTTAGAAATGTATCACACTGAACTAGAAGAGGTGGGGCAAGAGGCTCGAGGAGTTTGTGGACAATTGAGAAAAGGTTTCTGGGATTATTACATACATTATTGATTACATGGAATAAATGGGCAGAATGAGTATCATTAAAAGCATCCTTGCATTGTGTAAGGTGGTCTACACATGTTAATGAGTGGATCTCTCTTATAGAGGCGTTCAATTTATTATGTTGCTTTGAAAATTTAAGTTTGGGCATAAACCATGGAGATGTGTGGTTATATATGAATAGTCTAGTTGTAATACAGGAAAATACAGGAACATAAATTTTGGCTTATATGAGGAAGAGGTCTGACACACCAATATTACAGCCTTACACGGTCATATGATTGAAACCATTAGCGCAGATTATGTCAGGTTGTATTAATGGACAGCAATGGATGCTGTTCACTGTAATCACTCACATTCCTGTCTGATTGTCTGACCCTTCCTCATATGCTGCTCTTTCTGTACCGTATTCTCACAAATATAACATATAGATAATACACACTAATATAGCATGCAGAATAACCGTGTTTTGCAAAGGTAAAACTGTAACGGGTACAGCTACATTTCAGAGATTGGAGTTCATTAGCTGTGAGTAAGATGAACTTCACTGAAGTGTGTGCATGTAGAACAATAAAAAGCCATCATCAGCAGTTCGCTGAATTTATGATTCACCATGAAAATGCGTATAAAGAGGTGCGGAGCTGCCTACTTTCGACTGAGAAGAAAGAAGTGTTGGATTAACATTAAAGAAATGTATGTACATCAGTTCCACATAAATTATTTTCCCTTTATATGATTAGGGGGATTGAATATAAATCAGTCATTGTTAGGAAACAAATTTATTATGTGCAATAAAAGTACATATATAACTGTGTTTTAAGTGTTAATGTCTGAATATACAGAATTTCACTTCATAACTCAAGTTTTAAAATGTACTGCAGCAGTATCAAAACACAGAGATAGTGTGCACTGAAAATACTGCTGAATTAACATAAATATGTACATTGATTGCACATATATTTTTTAAAAACCTATATATGATCCCACAACTCCAGAGGTGTGTGGTAATAGGGCTACTGTTTCCTGCACTTTGTGGTTTGTTACAATTTAAACACAAAACCACATTGTGTAACGTTCAAAATGCTTCACATAGTTGTTCAAATACACGTTGGACTTGCCCATTAACCCAGGGTTTCAGTGCTTCCTTTACATTACTGATTTATTGTATATTCTGCATATTCCGTCCACTTAATCATGTAAAAGAAACAACTTTTTTACGTGGAACTGATGAACACATTTTTAATGGTAATTCAGACCTTTTCTCAGTGTAGACTTCAAATTAGAACATTTACATTATTTTAAGATATATACAAATGACTTGAGTTGCTTTTGCATACATTAGACAGTAACAGGAGACACGTGTTTCCTACATATTGACACAATCTACTGCTGGTATTCCACATATTTTGTGATTATGATCTTTTGGGTCAGAAAGCAACATGCGTGTGATTTGCCCATGCTTTGTCCAGTTGGCTGCCTGCTACAAACATTATGCTTGTATTCATGCACACTGTGATTAATCTGAGCTGGTTAAAGAAAATTAACTACCTTCCTGAGACACATTAGTGCTGATTCCATTTTGTTTTAGTAAGATGCAGTTAATTTTAAACCATATCTTGTTTGCTCTGGTGGCCTGGGAAGCATCAATTAAATTTTCACCTGCACTGTCAACGTAACCTTGGCTTCATCACTTCAAAGATAAAATCACATTTTATCTTAGCTCATCAACCTCTGTCTCACATGCTTTTACAGTGTGCTAGGCCATGCTTTTACAGTGTGCTAGGCTATGCTTTTACAGTGTGCTAGGCCACACTTTTGCAGTGTGCTAGTCTATGCTTTTACAGTGTGCTAGGCCATGCTTTTACAGTGTGCTAGGCCATACTTTTGCAGTGTGCTAGTCTATGCTTTTACAGTGTGCTAGGCCATGCTTTTACAGTGTGCTAGGCCATGCTTTTACAGTGTACTAGGCCATACTTTTGCAGTGTGCTAAGCTATGCTTTTGCAGTGTGCTAAGCTATGCTTTTGCAGTGTGCTAAGCTATGCTTTT
The DNA here is from genome assembly GCA_025773905.1 of Chitala chitala. Lineage (NCBI taxonomy): Eukaryota > Metazoa > Chordata > Actinopteri > Osteoglossiformes > Notopteridae > Chitala > Chitala chitala. The sequence continues at coordinate 9,676 of JABJVR010006525.1, forward strand.
GCAGTGTACTAGGCCATACTTTTGCAGTGTGCTAAGCTATGCTTTTGCAGTGTGCTAAGCTATGCTTTTACAGTGTACTAGGCCATACTTTTGCAGTGTGCTAAGCTATGCTTTTGCAGTGTGCTAGGCCATGCTTTTGCAGTGTGCTAGGCCATGCTTTTGCAGTGTGCTAGGCCATGCTTTTGCAGTTTTTTCCACCAGTTAGAAATAAGTGTTGGGTCAGTTATTAGTATAAGAATGTTCCAGGGCAGTGTTAGAGAGTATGCAACAGTTGTATATCGGTGTGCCTAATCAGAACAAAGAACACATTGAATGCAATAACTTTCTTCCATTTTCCCCAGCGAGCAGAGCATCTGCCAGGCCAGGGCCTCAGTTATGGTCTATGATGACGGCAGCAAGAAGTGGGTTCCTATCAAGCCAGGCCAGCAGGGCTTCAGTCGCATCAACATCTACCACAACACGGCTAGCAACACATTTCGTGTGGTGGGAGTAAAACTGCAGGACCAGCAGGTACGAGTACCAGCAGCTAAAGCAAAAGACACAGTTTCTTGTTTGAACACAGTTCTTGTGATGGATATTACTTGGTAAACCCATAAGTGCAATAAATTACAGCTTGTTTATGGGTAATTTTAGAATTTGGTCAGGGGAAGGACTTTTTACTAGTCTGTTTTATTTTACTCTTGATGTATTATTGAAATAGTTATATTATCACTATGTTAATAACATAGTAAAAGGATGTTAATAAACCGGAATAATAGAAGTGAATAAATGAAAAATAGTTTTTGTTAAATAAGGCTAACACTACACACCTACAAGTGTCAAAGGCTGCATGTGTTCTTTACAGGTGGTCATCAACTATTCCATTGTGAAAGGCCTGAAGTATAACCAAGCCACACCCACTTTCCATCAGTGGCGAGATGCCAGACAGGTGTATGGGCTCAACTTTGCCAGTAAAGAAGAAGCTGTTACCTTCTCCAATGCAATGCTTTTTGCCCTCAATATACTGAGCAATCAGGAAGGAGGTAAGATGCCATTCTCAGGACTCTATGACTCCCTACTTTGTATCATGTGTACTGTGGTCTTGTTTACTGGGGTCATCTGTACTGTGACCATTGTTTTATGTACCTCTACCTTTCTACCATTATTAATTTTTCAAATGTGAACCCAGAGGCCCAAAATCCAGTTAAGTGTAAATCTTCACCATTTGTGACTAAGTTTCCAAAGTTCAGTTCTTTTATATAATGCCTTTCACAACATGGTTACCCCATAGCTTTTAGCAGGCATGTGCCGCTGTAAACTTCAACATAAAGATGGAGCTGAAGCTGGAGGGCAGCAAAAAGTCCATAGTGAGGAGGAGGAACATGAGCTTTCCAGTAGGTATCAGTTTGCTGACAGGTCAAGGCTGCATCAACAGTGCCACACTTGGATCAACATCTTTAATGCAGTGTTCAGCTCAGGTGGGGTTTAGCTCAGCCATAACAGCACTGAAGATTTGGTAAATTATTTAGTAATGATTTATACTTTGTTGTGCATCCGATCGAGTTCAGGTTGTTCAATATTGGTTTGGTGTAAAGATCAGAGACCCTTTGTTGTGAATTATATTTCAAAAACTTTTTCACATAAGATGGCAGACAATTTCATAATTTAGGTGCTCCGTAACAAAAGGCTTTCACACAAACTGTTTTTAAATATCTAGGGCACGTTACCACCTCACCAGGTACCAAACATTTGGCAATACAAAACAGCACCAAAGTCCACAATACTACTTGTGTTCATTTTTTATTGGCATGAAAAATTGGTACTGCAAAAAAGAATGACATCGTCTGTGACCATTCCAGAATGATATTTAAAACAAAAGTAAAGCTTTTGTTCTGCCCCTAGTAATTAAAGCTTTTAACTTGGCAGGCAGTAAAAATCTAACAACATCTGAAAAGTGCAAACAAAATGCAGTGTGTTGCTGACTTTAATGGAAGTGTTTTGTGTTTGACTAGTTGCAGAGATGTGTGAGCTTTGGGATCCAGTTAAAAGGTTGGGAATATGCCATGAGCAGCACCTCACTGTAAAGTGTTGCATTGTCTTTTGTTAGTTTACATTTATAAGCTTAGTTGTGGGAAGGATAAAGACTAAGCAGAACTATTTATGGGTTCAATATAAAATTTGTAGAGCTGGAAGGCAAGGTATGAGGTAAATTAGGAGAATATAAGCAATTTCTGTCATGTTCAAATACCATGGTGTCCAGATAAACTTTCTCATCAGTTATTTTCACCCAAGACATTTATTCAACATGGACTGATTTTTTTTTTTTGATGGAATTTCCTTTTTCAAGCCTTTTCCTGCTCATCAAGTGACAAATCTTAAAAAATGTTATTTTCTTCTAATTAAAGTATTCCTGCAAGGATAGTAATGCAGTTTGCTTATGTTAATACTAGCTCTATTACAAAAAACTGCATAGGTCAGTAATACAGAATTGTGTTTTGTAATGGTAATAGAGCTAAACAAACAAGTTTGAATATCACTTTCAATTTCATTTAATTTTTATATAGCGCCTTTCACAACAATGTGCCTCAAAGCCCTTTACACAGGAAATTGCAGATATTGAAGAATTAATACAAATGAATGAAGCCCGACAACAACGGAGGAGAGGAACCAAAAACTCCACAGTGTGGAGAAAAAAACCTCTGGGGGCCCAAGGTTGACTGGCT
>JABJVR010006526.1:0-12377 GCA_025773905.1 Chitala chitala
TGGGGGGTGTTGGGCGGGGGTTTTTCGGAACGGTACCCTGCGTTGGATGGGGGGGTCGGGGGGTTGTTGTTTGGGGGGGGGGGTGGCTGGGGGCGTGTATGTGTTGGTGTTGATAGAGGTGAGGGCAGCTGTCTTCTCAGTGCCGTGTCCACCAGAAGCCGGCCTGCAGTGCCCCCGTGGAGCTCATACTCTGAGCACCGGAGACATACTAAACAGCTGCTCAACTCCGTGCATCCTGCTTGTCAGACTACGGACTGAGTGAAAACAGACAGCAAGAGCCTCTTCACAACCGCTCTGTGCATGGCTTCCCAGAAAACCAGACCTGTACAATCAACCTTCAAGGACCCCTTCTGGGCTGAACTTCACACTGCTTCTCTAACTGCTTCTGTAACTTTATTTTTTGAGCTCTGGTTACTGTAAATCTGAACTGAACTTTGTTTCATCCCGACTGAGTAGAACGTTCATCCGACATGCAAGATTTGAATTTTTAATTTCAAAGTCTTTCGGTAGTAAACAAACGTGGCTATGCGCAAGTAAACACAAGGGCAGAATTTAAATTTAGAAATCTTCAAACTTGTCATGAATATTGCAGGCATGTTCTAAAAGTCATTTAAGTAGGATATTGGAACTGGATGTTAGAAATAATTTCTTAAAAGTCAGAAATTATTAACAAATATCACAGGCTGGGTGTTTGCAGATCACACTTTGAGACATTTTCTTTCAGAAAAAAAAGAGTATTGAGCTTTTTCCTTTCACCTTCCTTTCAGCTCTCTGACACCATCAATCCTAATACCTGGTAGCAGGCACTTTAAGTCAATATTACCATTTTTGCAATTGTTACATCATTGATGTTTTTAGGTCAAAGCAAGAGGCACAAATCCATTTACCTGAGCATTAGATGCTAGTATGATGCAAAACCCTCCAGCAGCAGTTAAAATAACCTCTGCAGAAACAATCCCCCTTCTCACCTTTCAGACTGACAATGCTGATGTTTTTGAAGCACATTAAAATAAACATTTATTTTCCTCCATGAAAATAATCATTTATTCTCCTCCATTTTCCTCCAATTTAACTGTCAATGTAGCCCTCTTGCACTGTTTCTGAAAGGGCAAGTCTGGCCAGGGTCCTTGTATATGCAAACAGAAGCATCATTGCTGGAGAAGCACCGTCCTCTCACAGATACCAATGACAAAATGATGCTTGGGAACGGCATCTTACAACCCAGAGATTGCCATTTGCTCTTAAAAATAATGTCCAGCAGCTTAAACGGTTGGAGTTAGGTTGCTTTGTCTTTGAAGTGCAGATGGGAGGACTGGGATATGTCTTATTATAGATAACTAGGAAGCTATTTTAGATAGCATACCTGTCTTATCCCTTATTGGCATTTACTGATTTCATATAAAGTTCAAAAAGATTTTCCATTCTGATTGCCAACTTTAGAATTAAAAAATAAACTGTCTAAGTTATGGTTTAAATATCATGAACTGAGTATAGTAGAAAATACCTTCCACTCCTGTTGTATAGACATTGAGAAAATAACCTTTATGGAAATCAATTTTAAACAATTGTAATCCAAACTCAATGCAATGTAAGATGCGCTGTTAATCTCCCTTGTAACCGTCGTTTAAAATCAACGACATCGAACGAAATTGTGTAATTGTGTTCTGCATTTGGAACAATAATTAAACTGACGTCGTGCTAATGAAGAAACTGAGCATTTCAGTTTTTTTTTCCTTTCTCTTTTTTATGAAAGTAGTTTCAGGACATAATTTAAGGATGTAATTACTTAGTATATGAATTACTGAAAATGAGATCATAACATTCACATGATTTTACTTATTCATACATTTTATATACATGTAAAGAAACGTTAATCCATTTTTTTTCCCCAACAGCTCCTATCATATACCCATGTTCACTGCAAAACAATGAAAAGGCGAGTCGATTGGCCTAGGAGGCCATCTTAACAGTGCTGATCTATGATAACATGCCAAGGCATGCAAATATTGCCACTCTAGTTGGTTTGTTTAAATTCCACACATTTTGCCTTAATTACCCCCATTGACTTCTATAACGATTAAATGCAATGATGCAGTCGCTTCACCACAAGGCGGAACCCGCTGTGCCAGCTGAAGTCAATGAAAACGTAAAAAGCCGATGTTTGCTGTGGCTCCAACACCAGAATAATCTCCATGCGTGTCTGCAGCATCGAGGCTTTGCACAGGGCACATTTGCTCATTTATCAAGGGTCAGAGAAAATAAAGAAAGAAAGAATTCAATAAATAAAATTCTGTATTAAAAGGGGGTGAGAGGAGAATCAATAACTACCGGATTTATTGGAGCACCCCCAGAAAATCCCGCTGGGTGCGACAGCGGCTAGCCTGCAGGGGTAAGCCTCTTGAAGTCCAGGCAAAATGCGATGCTGTGATTGTGCATCTTCAGAGCATTTGGACGAGAATAAAGCACACTGGAACAACTGCTATGTTCCTTAGAAACAGCAAACGGAGACAAGGGTGTAATTAAACACTGTTTGGTTCTCATTGTCTTTACCTAATGAGGCTCTAACTGAGAGCTCGCGTCCGACGGAGTGGCGTGAGAAGCGTGTGCATGCAGCTTTCACTTAGATTCCCGCTAATTTGTTTTTTAAAACTCCGTCTCTTTTGGTACTGCCGCTGAGCAGCACATATTGTAATAACAATCCAGCTTACGGGTTTTGTGTTTGGAGACGGAGTTTTCCTGGGATAACTGATTTATTAGACATGAAATAATATAAAATATAAATATAAAACTTTAAATGGCCATTTTCATCTGCGCTCATTGTGATGTGGTTTCACTGGATGTTCTAGACAGGCAAACTGGATGTGACTGAAAGCAGTCATTATCACAGAACAGGGGAGATCCTGAAACAAAGCAAAATTGCATGGTTTTTACGTTACTTTATATATGTAGTGATATGTTCATGGTGGAATGTGACATGAAAAGCTGAAATAAAAAAATATATATATATATATATATATATATAAATTTATCAAGACTTGTCAATAACTGTGTTATGATCACGTAAAATATGTGTTGAGTCAGATAAAAGGAAGCCCACTTATGAACAATTGGCTCAGACATTATGGATGAATATCAGAATTTACAACTGAAAATGTATTATTATATAATGAAGTGCAACACAGTATTTTTGAAGCGGATGAATCCCAAATATTTAACCAACAGTAATTGTGTTTTTAGCAGCACTTCAAAGTAAATTATACACATTTAAGTAATTTCTAAGGAATGAGCCTCAATTTAATTATATTTTTTAGTCAAATCTTCAGCAATCAAGCGTTTGATTTTCTGGACTACATATTTAGGATGGGTTAAAGTATTTACACAAGTGGTTGAAAGAGGCAAAAGGCAGTTCTTTTCAAAACATCAGCATTATAACACACCCTATGTACGCTGTATACATATGTATGTTTTCGTATGTGATTTTCAGTCAAAAACCCCATGTTGTTGAAATTGAAATGGGTTGAACACATACATACAACTCTAATAAATTATTCTCAATTTTTCCTTTCTTTTCTTTAATGCCATTAGCAGATTCTTCAAAAGGCGCATCGTGATTTATGGCAAAGGTCTTCACATGAAACGGGGACACTCATCTTCCCCAGACATACATCTAAGTCAATTAGTCAAGGTCATGCTAGTCTGAGACAGTCCTGACTGTGGCCTGCAAATGCTCTTCACATGAGGAAGGGTAACTGGGGGGCTAAAAAAGAAGGCGGCACCCTCAGCTTTGTTTTCCCCCATGGAAGGCCATCATTTGCGAGAAGGTGAATGTGAATCCTTTGGAAGATTACCCTCCCCGAGAGACGTGGCACTGGAGACGGGGGGGGTGATTGCATTGTCACGCCTGCCTGAAGCCTTCTGAATCCCAGAATGACAGGGACACTGTGACCCACCCCCCCCCCACTCCTGCCAGACGTTATGCGTCTACACATGATGGACCAAGATGTGATGTGCGCATTTAGAATCATGTGCCCAAAAAAAAGTGATGCTGCATGACAGCCGCTCCACATCTCTGCTAAAGCTGAACTCTCACATCTCTCTTCTTCATTAAACTGTCAGACATTCAGACATCCACCAATACCCTAACTATGAATGAGGCCATTAATTACACTGTCATTGGTATAAACACAAAGTAAATTTAGCATGCAGCTGGGGAGTTTCAACTCCAACTCCAACTCTTGAACTGAGGTGTCAGTTAAGCCATAACAGCACGTACAATAACATTCAAAAACAGAACGTTAAAGCAGCAGACGAAAGGATATATAAACATATCTAAAGAAAAAGAACATAATTTCTTTTACAACACATCGGAGATCATATCCAGCTATCTGTTTGTGCGTAATTTAAAACAATTTTTAAATTAATGTAATTAAAAGAAAAAAAAAATCATAATTTTACATAAGAGCGAACAGATTGAAGGACTGTTAACTTCTTGTTATTGACTGAAAAGTCTCAGAGGAATGTCTGTTATGGAGTGGGTGTATCGCACTGGTAAAACACTATTAACACATCTCAGTGTCCTGGGTTCACCCAAGCAAACAAGTGTTGGTTCATGTGCTAGTCTTCTGTTCCAAAGAAATCTGTAGATGCAACGCTGTATTTATACCGACTGTAACAAGTGTTCTACGGGTTTAACGCGTAAAGTCACGTTAATTATACTTCCCAGTATGGAGGGCTTGTGATTTATTTTTCATGCACTCCAGTCTACCGTCTCTTTCAGAATGCCGTCTCCTGATTTCTCTGCGACGCCGGGCCCTTTTTTATGTGCACGCCAAGCTCTCAGGGAGGTTCCAAAGTCAGACAGCGAACAGAAGATGAGGTTCGCGTTACATCTCCTTGTGTAATCCTGCCTTGTTGGGGGAGATCTTGACGTCTTGGCTGAGACATTCTTGTGTGGATTATCTGCTCCAAATAGACTCATCATTTACAATTCCATCCATTTCTCCCTGTCAGAGGATCAGTGGATGATCCCCACTGATAAATACCTTTGGTCCTCCACAGCTCTGGCATACGGTGAAATTTTGTCAATATTGTGGATGACTTTTTTTTTAACCATTATCTGAAAATCTTTATTTTTTCTTCTAAGGGACATTTTTGGCTGGAGCCTTGATAAACACAATTTTGACACAGTGTAAAGCATCGTCAGATTAACAGAAAAACCACACAAGACTTCAGCAGAGATAGACTTGGTATTGGGAAGCTGCCTCTTCTCACACACAACTAGTTAAGAAGTGTTTTTAACACAAGCACTGACCGATATAATTAACTTTTCATTTATTGCTTTCAAAATGCTAGGCCTTCTGTAATCCCTGTGGTGGGGGAACATGGGAAAGGTGCATTACGCACTGGACTGGCTCATTTCATGATTAGTCTTTTGTTTCAGTTGTTACACCAAGCAAACAGTCTGGCAATGTATAAAGGACCACAATCTACCTTTAATAACACAGTGCCATGCAGTTGTGTGTGTTTGTTGTTGTTCTTACTTATTGCTTTGAGGTCAACCTCAGGTCGTCCTTAATATTTCCTAATGAGAAGCGTTTACTGCAGGCACGAGCACAGTACAGTGCAAATATAATTTGATGCAACATGGATCCGGCATCTGTGAAGGAAAAAAAAGCTTAAAATGTGAAAGAATTTTCAACGCACTTACAGCCAGCAGAGGAGACACATTCTTGTTGACTGAACACACAGTGTGCCGTGCAGTGGCCCACAGTATTATGGACACAGCACATTTTTTTTTAAGTCATTGCAAAGTTTCAGTTTGAAGCCTTTGGAAACGGAAAAGTAAACACACAGGTAACACCTGGCGCGAGGAGCTTGCTAAATTAGAGCTACAGGGGCGATTCGCACGTTTATTTTAACTTGACTGTCCAGGTGTTCACTATATTTAAACGTAAGTCACAAGTCTGCGGCCTTCTGATGAATGTGATGACTTGAAAGATGAAGAAACTGTGATGTGTTTGGCACCCTCAGCTAGACACCGATGGGCTGGGAGTGGCAGAACAGATGTTTACGGCACACGGTGGTTTAATTTAACGCCACACTGAAATAAAAAATAATAATAAGCTTGTGAAAGTGCTTACGGTGCTGATATTGTCCTTGCATCCTTATGTCAGACGGCACACCGGCAGCCCAATTAGAACAGAGTGTGGGGTCTCCTGTGATCAGTCAGTCAAGCGGCACAGCAGGAGAAAGCCAGCTTTCGTTCGGGGCGTGCAGTATCTCACCGTACTCGATTAGCTCCCTAATACCTGAATTATTGGTATCCGAAAAAGAACAATTGTAGCAATGGAGAAAAACAACTCGCTCCTAATGGGCTGGTGACAACTTCTCTGGCGCGGCCATTTTTCAGCGGTTTCATATACCTCCAGAGAGGCGTCTCATTAGCCAAACCGGGTTTTGGATCAACAGCGAGACACGGGCGCTTTACAGAGCCTCATTTTGGCCGGAAGAGCGGTAGTAGTGGGGGTGGGGGTTGCAGGATGTACTCTTGGCCCTTTTACACGTGTCACCCTTCGTCTTACCCCGCACGCGCACCCCGTTCGCACGCGTTCCTCTTTGACACTTGAACAGCGATGTTTTACATTGGAAGCGTTTGTAGGTATTTTTCTCTCAGCGGTCGTTCGCTCAGCTACCGCCCTGCCATATGCTCTTTGGAATACGCACTCCGTTGGAGGCATCGGAGTAATTGAGAGCGTATGTTTGACTTGCAATTCAACGGTTTTACATCGCACTCAAAAAACTGTTGAAACAAATGCCTCTGATATCACTCTAGTGTCATTCATTTGGGCCTAACGCAACTGAATTGTTTAAATATACTATTAATACATGTGAAAGGGCTCTTTGATGTATGCTTTACATTGTCAGCTTTTTATTTATTTATTTTTTTTTTACAAACATTTTCATGTTTAAATACTTGGACACTTGAGTGGGAGAGGGAGCAGAACGGTAGATTTATTGTAATTCAGCGGAGTTCCCAACAATATTATCACCATAGAAATGCTCGTTTGGATCACAATACCGTGCACCAGATGGTGAGTCATGCAGAGAATGACTTCTGGAACACAAAACTCCAACTTCAAGCGATGCGAACGTTTCTGGGATGAGTAAGCATATAGTGTATTTCCAAACAAAGATCCTCTACTGAGACATAAAAGCATGCTGGTGGGGAGGTGGAGACAGGGATGATCTCTTTCATAAATAATTAGTTGGACTAAATAATAGTTGGAGTCAAGGAAATGGTTCTCTGAGCACATCACATTTTGCTATGGTAAAACATAATACATTATTATTCTTGTGGAATACATGGGATAAAAATCTGCCAGAAGATGATACTGGTTTCTCATTAAGTGGCAGTCCACCAACTGGCACTCATAGTGTGACCTGTGGTGTGGGAAAATAAAACACGGTGCATATCCATAGGAACCACAAGTCACAGATTTTTGCAGCATCGTACACTTCTTTTCTCGTGGTGACAAAAGGTAAAACCTGTTGGCATTGTAGAGCATTGCGGTTCATTAATGAAACATTAAATGGTGTTGAATAGTGCTTAGTCACAGACGCCACGTTCTCGGTGTAGTGCAAAATATTCCAGAGCAAAGAAACACTTCATGTCCTGAACTTTTTTTTTTATGTGAATGTATTAGTTTTGTGTAAATGCATGATTCTGGTTGCCTACAGGAGCTGAAAACTGATAGCGACCTCTCAACAATATATAATGAGTAAGATGTAATGATTCAAAATATGAGGAAAGGACAGTTTGCCAGAGAAGTGCAATACAGAATAATTGATTATCTTGCCAGGGGCAGATTTGCAGAGACAAACCACTTTCTCCTTCTTTGCTCGGTTTGTGGAGAAAGAGGATACAAGCCCCCTGTTTTTCTTCTGCTGGTGTCAGGAGACTGTTCATCAGTAAGAGAGTACACAGGATGGTGATAGATTCCCTGCAGACTGTGTGTAAACGATTAATCCCTCAGACAGCGTGGATCATTAGGAGGGCCCTTGTCTGTATCGATGACTCCCCGGAGCTCGCCGTCATTAACAGAGTACCTGCTTTTTTGCCAGGGGGGCTCTCTGAGCTCCGGCGATATCGGCCATGATACAGAAGCCCTCCTCGGTTATTGATAGTAAACTCTGCTGCACATGCTGTGACTAATAGAGTGTTTGTGGAGACTGACAGGGTCCCTACATCCTCTGAGTTATTGAGGTCCCAGAAGGATTTCAACAGGAGAGAGCTTACTGAACCTTTAATTACTTTTCCAAAAAGTGAAGAATCTATCTGTAAAAGCACATCGCCGTGGCCTGAGGAAGCAGCGCTTAATTCTCCTTAATATCACCCACTGAAATATCTGCATCATTTCCCTTAACCGGAATAAAAGGTTTTTTGATTTAAAACCAAAGCCGTACTTATTTATTTTACACTGTTGTGAAAGTCATTTTTGCACAGCCTCGTCTCCATAGGACAGTTTTCATGGGCTGTTATGCAGGTAAAACTGGAACACACCACACCCGGGGGGGTTGGATGGGTGGGGGGGTGTCTTCAGAATAGGTGCCCTGCCATTTCATCAGGGGGATGGAACTGAACTCATTTACAATGCCCTGTGCTCTGCACCACCTCAGGGCTCACCAACAGGATGCTTTTTATTTGTTCTCACACAGATTTTGAGTTAGTTGCACTGGAATACTTTAGTTAATTAAATACAATTAATCAAGAAGATGTACCATTGCATATTGAAATACTGAAGTCCCATCTCGTCAATACGTTACGGCATGCTATCCATCAAGACAAGGAAGCTAAGCACCAAACTTCTGGTATTTAAAGACAGCAAGCACCACTAGATTATACACTTTAAAACGGCACCTTTTTGAAATGTTTTCTTAATAGGCATCCTGATGTTCTTTCAACATTAAGTTTGTCTTGAAAAATGCAGGTTAATTACCGTGCTGATGCATGCAACGCCCCTCAAACTGCAGTTTGAGATGAACGACCCATCCACCCCCACCTACGTGTCTACTCTTCTACACAGCCCACGCAATCTCATAATGAAGAAAAAAAAAATCCCATTCTCTCTCTTTCCCTTAAGTGACATAAATTGATGACTTAAATTCATAGCCCTTTCAGGGCTATTTCCAATGGTCTCCAGAGCTAAGGAAAGTCCAAAACATATTAAAAATTGTGCATGACAAATAACTGAGAAAGCCAGTTAAGGGATGTCTGACAAGTAGCAGGAACCTTCTGTGTTCTGAGCGGGACCGGCGCTGAGATTTACACACACCTGTACTGTGATGGTGGACCGATCTAAGGAACATTTTTCCCACATTTTCTCTGCAATTATCTCTGCACACAAGGGAACAAGTCATGGTACATTGAAAGAAATTAAGTGGTCACCTTATTAACCGATAACTTATTACCTAACTATACTAATGCTGTAAAACCTTCTTTTTCAAATTTACTTCAAAGTATAAAATATCAAATAAGAAATTGGACTTGGATTAAAAAGTAAAAACAAAAAAAAGTTTGACGAACTTTATTACCTTGAATTACCTTAGGAATAAGGCAAAGCCCATTCTTTTTTTCAGCCTGGGTGAAGTCATACGACATCCTGTGTGTAATGCTACCATGGGGAGACGATGTAGACTCGTGTGGAGAGCACAAATTTTAGTCATGCAATTAAAGCCCAGAATACAGAAATCAGGTATACTGACAACAATGTTAAAACCAGAAAGTCAAAGAAAGCCAAAATACGGTTTTCAAAATTGTCATCAAAACAGGAAAAAAAACACGTTTCAAAACCCAAAAGTCGCCCACAAGCCAAATATATGTAGCCCCAGAAACTGAAAAGAAAAAAAAACACGACAAATCCAAAAAGCGGGACACCAGATAGAAGCCGAGCACTCAGAATTGTTAGTGGTGGACAATATCTCAGCGTGTGAGTGAGGGCTGATAAAATGTAAAGTAAGGGGGTGTTGGGTGAATAAATGAAACGCAGGTGATTTTAATATTCTGGTGAATGGGACCTTAACCGGGTGTGATACATTGGCAGATTGGTGTGTGTCATGGATTGTGAAACTGGGCCTGCGAGAACCTGTTAGTGCGGAGGCGACACCGTGAGAAAAAATACACTCTTTTCAATTCCCATGTCGCAGATCCACTTTGTGATGTCCTCTGTAAACTCCACAGCAACACCATGCGCTCCTGCAAACTACCGGTGTCCAGCCGGTAATAGGGTTCTCAGTATTCCACATTTACTTTTTTTAAAAATGCCTTTCTCATGCTAACACTTAGTCACACCACTATTACAGCGGAAACCTCTCGACCTCCAAAGACTTTGTCACTGCCGCTATTTTTCCTGACAACTGTTTCACTTTCCCCTCTCTTGCACTGTATCCTCCTCTGTCAGCCGGTTACTTCAGCAATAGTCCATAGGTCCCCCTTCGTCATCCTGTCCTTTTATCAGGTCTTTTCCGCGATCGAATCATTCTCAGATCTCTCCCTGTTCAATGAGCTGCCTGCTCACTGCATGTCTGCTGTAACAATGCTTGTCTCTTCGCACAACAGTACCCCATGTCTGCAGTGCAGTATTTAAGCCCAGACAGAGAACATAACTTTACATTTGTACCAGCTCCGTGTAGTCCAGGCTCTAACACAAGATAAGGACACTGATGGACACTTTTTGTATCTTGTTCTTCCTTGTGTCTTCTTTGCAGGTTGGAAAAAATTATGAATTTCGTAAGCATAATATACAATATCATTCTTAGTCTTTAACCTCTTTCCCTGTTTTGGTCCCTAACTCTGCCATTACAAACAAGACTCATGGCACAAAACCGTTGTTTTTGCTTCTCTTTTCAGTTAAAAAATAACCCATTCCTGTCTGCTTTAAAATATAGTATATGTTTTTTCATAATTTTAAGAATCACACCACAATACTGTCAACAGTAAAGAAATGGAACCTCTGTCGTCATAGGATTCAGAATTGCTTCATGGGCTGTTTTTAATCAAATCTACAGAAGTTCTCTGTGTACCGTGGTGGTACCACCCCACCCATCAGACTTGAGGGGGTAAACATCCCTGTCAGTGACATACAGTCTCAGTCTTCAGCAATCAGAATGAAACCTTCAGGTAAAAACCAGTGTTTTGGGTTCTAAAGCAATGGTGGATTTGGTCCACTGTACTGTATATTACAACATTTAACTCTAAAGAGACTGCACATTGTTAAATTTTTAATAAGTTTGATTAAATTTATAAATGCAGATAGCAATAGTAATGATATAAAACTAAATTGTGCAGTAAACAGCTGAAATGTTTAACTATGAGGCGTGTTTGGGAAATTTTTTAGTAATTTGAAATCATTATGCAGTCTATGCTAACGAAACACATCAAAATATTTTTTCTTAATGTAGGATGTGGATGTACAATTTTCCTCGATAGCTCATTTGCTTGTTTGTATTTGTCTTCGTATAGGGTGTGTGTTTACATTTGGCAGAAGCACTTTCTTTTTTTTTTTTTTTTTGAAAATAACTATCAAGTTGCCAGCCAAAATTTTAATTACTTCAGCTACTTTTTTATGTTATTACATTTTACTAAAATAGTAATAAATCTGTCCAAAATTCTCGCTGACTTACACAATGAGAAAAAGCAGTACAAAGCATACAGATCGTGTCAGATACAAAAATCATTGTCAGGATTCTGTCAAAGTCATTATACTTTCACTGGTAGCCATTTAGCTTCTGACTACAACTAAGAAATGCCATACAGATCTCACAATACTTAGCAACCACAAGCACCAAACATTATTCAGAAGAACTAAGTTGACATTTTCACATCACAGTGGCCTGAGGAAGTAATACTTACTACCGCTTAATTTCACCCTTTTAATATATGCGTCATTTCACTAAAGTATTACATTTCAATAGACAGATACATTGCTATTGAAACTTGACTGCTTTAATATCTTTGCTGTTGGTTTGGACCAAGAAGTACAAGTATGTTCCACAGCAGAATACACAGCTGAACATTTCCATGGAGAAAACACGGTGCCAGATTTAAATGCTGTACACCAACACCCCCTCCCACCCCCCCGGTTCACTAATGCGCCCTCTCCGCTGCACTCATCAAAAAGCCATTTGTGTCCCTGCCACAGAAGACAGGGTCACACAGGCTGCACCAGCAGACCTGTGCTGTCCCATACAGATGCTCTCGCTCACAGCTCCTCTGTCTGCCAAAAGGTCAGAGCGAGCTCTATGAACAGGGGGGGGGGGGGGGGGGGGGGGGGGGGGGGGGGGGGGGGGGGGGGGGGGGGGGGGGGGGGGGGGGGGGGGGG
>JABJVR010006527.1:0-12375 GCA_025773905.1 Chitala chitala
GCGCGTGCACACCCACACACACACACACACACACACACACACACACACACACACACACACACACACAAGTCGACAGCAGTGAGTAATGAATATAAAGAGAGAGACGGACAGAACCAGGCATTTAGAAAGAGAGAAACAAAGGGGGGAGGGGAGGGTCATGAGGTGTGTTAGGAAGCAGTACACAGATGGAAATGCTTATTATCCATAGTGTGTGTGTGTGTGTGTGTGTGTGTGTGTGTGTGTGTGTGTGTGTGTGTGTGTGTGTGCGCGCATACACGCGGCATAGGAAGTGTTGTATTACACTGTTGTTATCATGCAGTGAACTGGACACAGGGCCAGAATTGTCACACTTTAAGCCTGTGTTGCTGTGAGCCCAAATACCTCCAGAGGTGAACTTGAAGCAAGGTCTGGAGTGTCCAGCATTGTGCAGCAAACAGCAGCGTAGACAGGGCTCTATAGCCAGCCCAGCGGCACCCGTACAGGAGCTTCTAGAGACATGGGAAAAGCACCACCATATTTGGTACTGTGCAATGCAGTGCAACGCAGTTTCACAACCTCTGAAAACAAGCCTCCTTTTCATTATTTTCATTGTGTGTAAAAAACCGTGCCCACCAAGAAAGCACCCCAAGTCTGTCAACGTAGCTTAGTATTACCATCTGCTTATAGCATTTTGTGATAATATCTATGGTATATCTAAATATTCAGTTTAATATCTCACTGAAGCATTTCAAGTGTCACACTCAAAAGGTAACAAGTTCCAGCCTTGCCTAGATGGCCTCCTGTTCCCATGTGACTCTAATAACCCACTGCCACTCCCAATGCAATTTTGCAGTCTTTCTCATGTGACCCTAACTAAACCCACCAATGACTATCAGGGTGTCAACAACTCATAGGGTTTGTATACCTGCCGCTCCTAGGCAGTTAGTTAAACCTGAATAAGCTTTTCACGATGAGAGGCGAAACGTCTTCAAGATTTCCAAGCAAGTCCAGTTGTCACTAAACAACACTTGGCACATTATAATGGTACCTCTTCCATTTCTGTGTGTTCATTTCTCAGTTCTGTATGGTTCTGCAGAACCAGGTGAACTGATGGCATTAAGATCATCCTCACAGCCGATCAGTGCTGTGCAGCACTGGTGTGCAAATGAGACTTGTGGAGAAGCACAAAAGATGTCACGGCTGGTCCGTTTCACATACCATCCTTCCTCACAGACTCAGGCTGCCTTCACAAAGCCAAAATCCTTTTGTCAAATTGGGAACAAACTGCCTCAGACTTCACTGCGCCCCTTAAAATTTCAGAGCAGCCCAGTCTTCAAAAATGATGACATACCTCTGAAATACACGACTACAAAGTCTGTCTTGTCCCACTCGACCCACGGAGCTTGACAAAAACAACTGTCACCCTTCACCTCCTTCATTGCCTCATCTAGATGGCACAGTGGCTCCAGCTAAAATGACATCATCAAGCTGCGACTCTCATTGAGGACAACAGCCCTGTTTGCATCTGTAGCACAATAATTAATCTGTTTATTCACTGTGTGAAATTACATTTGAGATATTGTCCACGGGTTCAGCAGGTTTCTGGGCTGAGTGTTCAGACCTTGTTCAAGCGTTGTTGCTTGTTTAAATGGTCTTGGAGCATTTCTCCTGAATGGACTAATCCAGGAAATTGCTTCCACCTACATGCAAGTGTTTTCACAGTGTGTGTTCACGTATATTTGCTCACTATTGTCCAACCAGGACTGCGTTTCATGCACACTCATCTGCACACAGCCAAGCATGAGTGATCTGAAGCCTAACATGCTCTTACCTGACAAATATCATCATAGCACCATTATGTTTATTCTTCTAATCAGCTGAATTGAACTCATCGTTTAAGGGACATTCCAGTCATATGGAGGACCTATGCCACTGAAGCTTGTAATGTGAGAAAATCCTTTTGGCTCAAGTAAGTAAATAAGTGGTTAAAAAAAAGCAAAAGCCATCAATGGAAGGGCAGTGAAGAAGCAGGGTGAGAGCCCCCCAGAAGCCCCCCTTCTTGGTACAACCACAGAGCCAAACAGCCATAATGCAGCTGTACCCGGGGGTGTTCTGAGCTGATGGATCTGTAGGGAGAGGCAGACATTTGTCCAATACGCTGGCAGCAGCTCACACGCTTCCAGAGTGGGGGTGTCATGGTGACTAACTGGGGCTACCAGCTGTCCATTCAAACACCACGGGCCCAGGTCCAGACGGCTAAGAGTGAATGGCCAGTCTGTTTGCTCTCTCTCTGTATGGGACTGTTGTTTAGGCGAAAATGGGGGCTGGGTGGTGGTTGGGGGAAGTCGACCCACTGGCCACTGGAGCATCTGTCTCCCTTTCCATCTACAAATGACTAGACCTCTCGGAGCAACAAGGTTGTCCTTAATCAGAATTAGGGTTACATGAGGCCATCTGAGAGTCTGCAGGACAGGGAGGGGACAGGGTGTCCTAGCCACAGGAGCCACGCGCCAGAACGAGTTCCGTATGCTGGGACTGGTTGAGTGTTGGACTGACACTGCCAGTAATGGATTGAGCCAGGACAGGAAGTCCCAGAGCCAACGCGGGTGCCTCCAACAGGAAGCCCGCTAAGCCTGCCTGCAAATGACTGAACTGACACAAAAAAGTTCTGCTGTCCCAAGGCACAGAACAGGTGGTGCAGGACCTGGGGCACCAAGTCAGGCTGCGGTCAGAGCGCCAGATTCTGGACTGTGGGTGCTTAATCACAGATGGAATACCCTTCATCAAATTACTTTCATCTCAACAGCTCCGGCTAACCTGAATGGTGGCATTTGTTAAACAAATAACATTAGCCACAATAACTGCCCATCTACCCTTGAGAAAGGTGCTTTACTCAAATTACTCCAATTAAATAATCTTAAAAGTGAAATCCAGCTTGGTAAAACGCTAAAACTCCGCTGACGTAAATGTTGCATGACTTCCAGAGCTCAACAAATTGCAGCTGTGAATGCGAGTGGGGCCCTCATTGACACTGAGCCTGGCCAGTCACAACATAATAATTATATTGCCCCCGGTGCTGTATTATGACAGAGAAATTGCAGTGTGGTTGTGCTCTGCTACGTCTGCTTTCCCAGCATGCTCTGCTCGAGGGCACAGAACTCCGCATCATCTCGCCACGGCCGTGTCATCTTCTTCTGTACCATCTTGTGGAGTCTCGCTGCCATGCCCCCAGCCCAGTGTCCTGAGTCACGTTGCCATGGATATTCAGGCTCATCTACATGAGAGTCAATCATACTGCTGCTGTCTTCCTCTCCACTTTCTAATATAATGAGTGCATTCCAGATATAAGCATGGGGGAGGTAGGTGGCAGCACAGTCCCAGGCCCAGTCCCAGGCTGGTTCAATGGCATAAACATGACAGCCCTGGAGCCTGGGCCACCACTAGCACAGTCTTTTGGGCGTGTCAGCTTTATGGCTCTCTCCCTGTGTTTAGCCAAGCCAGATGTGTAGTCAGAGTAGGATAGTGGTGAGGCTAAATGAGGAGAGTTAGAAGAAGAGGGGAAAAAACAACAATAGGAATATCCATCCAGCAGTTAAGTTTTCAGATGCCAGTCCAGGCAGTTTGGGAGCAGTGTAATTATCTCTGCTGGAGCTGAGGCCGCAAGATGCACACTGTAGGTGCCTCTCTGTTCCCACTGCACTTCCAGGCCTGCTCAGCCGACCGCCGTCACGCAAGGAGGAACAGGCAGGGACACCCGCACCAGCACACTGGGTCTCTCACACACACACACACACACACACACACACACACACACACACACACACACACACACACACACGTGTGGGACTGCATTCAGACCCTCCTGTTAGGCGACGTTACAGATGCTCAGTCCATGACAACGTGTCCATACTGTCGTGCATAGTCGTCCTGACGTGTCGATGGGTGTGGATCCATGCCATCACACAAACACAGCCTGACCTCAGTAGGAGACTGACAGTCCACTGCTTCACGCACACTCCCATCCTGGCGTGTGTGAGACTGTGCGAGTCCATGCCGTCACACGTGCCATCAGGTAAATGGTTGAACACAACTCCACCTGTCTCAATCCAGGTGAACGTATGTATTGTTGCACCATATTATCTACACAAATTCAATCCAGTTACAGTGTTACAAGTCTTAAAATATATATCAATATTATTTCTGTGGTAATGTAGCATTGTTCCAGGGTCACGTTAAAGAACTGTAGAACCCGACAGTTAGGGAGCTGGTCTACACACACAGTGAATAGCTAGCCTGTTAGCAAGCAAGTTCAGCCCACCACATCATGTGTGTCCTGGGAACACCTGAGAGAACAGTGGGCAAGAAAGTAAAGACAAAAAAAACACACAGCTACCAGGAGGCAAAGTGGCAGGACTTTCCCATGCAAGGCTGTACAGACACAGACAGAAACGCTTCACAGAGCACTCACAAAACCATCTTACACCTCCTCTCTGACCACAGGATTAAAAACATCTGCACTCCTAGAGTTGTGCTTACCTACATACTTACATTTATGATGAATAACCTATTGACCAAGCTCCATTAAAATACTGATAAAGCCTTCAGAACCTTGTGTTTTCCGCCGAAGAAGGAATCGCAAGAGCTGCACAGTCATACACTTAGTTCAAACGGATCACACAAAACGCGTACGAACAGCCCTTCGTGTTTGGGACGCTGATATAGGTCTGATTTTTCATCAGGTTGTTAGTCACACTCCAACTCTTTAGTTATGTATTTTTCACCCTGAGGAGAGTAAAATTGCAAGAGGAAAAAAATTAAAGAAAACACAAATGGAGGAAGTGATGCGCGATGCTGGTGGGAACGCCACGTCTGTTACGGTTACCTGTGGGAGCGGTTCGTTATTTCCGGTCTTCAGCAGAGGGAGAGGGGGAGCTGTGAGCCGGTGGCCACCAAACACGCTGGAAACCTCTACAGGCTCCACAGTCTAGTGCGTTTACACGCTTACTGGAGTGGCCGCTCCGAGCTGAGGATGCAGGCGCTCTCTCGCCCTGCCACCTCTGGGTGCCTGCATCCTGCGATTCTGTCCTCTTTTAAGAACTGACGCACCTCAGGTGGTGTGCAACGGCTGTTGTGGGGATGGCTCACAGCCGCCTGGTGGCATTGTGAGAGGGGTCTCTTTCCCAGTCAGCCTCTCACAGCTGACTGGCTGTGGCAAAGGTGTGTCAGAGATCTGACAGCCTGCTGCCTTATCATCATGAGCTTGGAGTGGGAGGAAACATCACAACCCTGGCACCTCTAACCATCATCACAAATGTGACTATTTCAGTTCACTTCTGTTCACAGGTTTGTAATACATACATAAAAAGATTCCACACAGGCAAACACAGCACTGATGCACAGACAGATGCTGCATATAGGCTGTATCAGAGCAGAATACAGATTAACAGCACTATATATAAGATGCTCAGATAGACACTGAGTAGATGAATGTATTTTCCTTGCATAGACTGTACAGATACAGAACATTCCCACCCACGGAGCAGCAAGCTGGAACATATATCTGCAGTGTTATTTAGCAGGCATAATGCAGAGGCAGGCAGTGCTGCTCACGTCCTCACAGAGAGGCTCTGATACAGAACGCTAACAGCTCTGACAGAGTGCAGTAAGTCCCACAAGGCTTAAAATCCAGCTCGAGGTGTGGCTGTGATAACCACGTGGTCGCCCGGATGACATGCCCACCGTGTTTCCAAACATCGTGTGGAACGGCAGCCGGAGCTCTGGTGTGAGGAACAGGACACCTGCTCGCCTCTGGACCGCTATTGTCCCTGATAGCATGGGACACAATCGCCATGGCAATGCCCAAACATAAAAGCAACTTGGTACCACCAAGGTTCAGTGTAGGGTAATTTCACAGAACGACTGGATTGAGTGCTCACATTTGGTAGGACATACAACATACCCACTAGTGCTAAATTATGAAAATGATCTACTCTACTGCTGTAGTTAGGCTAATCTGAACACAGAAATTTCAGTGTTGATGGGTGCAGGGTACAGGAATGGTACACTAGTAATCCCACCAGGGATATGCATTCTCATTACTTGAGCATATGTGACAGAGTGTTCGGCCTCCACATTCTAGTAGGGAATCTCCTCAGGCCAATAAGAGCTGGACTTCACTGTCCACAGAACTCTCGACTGTTGTTTATACCACAACTCCTGCTGCACAGCTTCAGGATGAACACGAGGGGGCGATGTCACAGTGCAGCCTGTGCAGAGCACGGCGGTGACCTGGTACGCCTGGGCGCCAATTACAGAATCCACGTGTTATTCCACCAGGGTCGCAGAGTGACGTCAGACTTCAGCAGGACGTGCTGGGGCAATGCCTAATTAAGCAGTAAGGCTACTCTACCCATAGGCTCACTTAAGAGAGATTTAAGAAGACACAACACAGCTACATTACACAAGACCCGCAAGCCCGGTTCAGCAGGAAGGACACAGTGGAGACGGTTTTCCCTCTGGCTCTGCCTAACCTCGAAGGGGGTGAAGAGGGTGATCCCTGAGCTGGTTTCCAGCTAAAGCGCAGCCCAGGTTCCTGGACAGGGCTGGTGCATGACTCAGCTCTGCTGAGGCTGAAACACAAACAGGCGGCCTCTCAGTCATCGACACTCATGTCTCTGGCCCACGCATGTCATGGCACCCGGAGGGAGTCCAGTGCTCCATCCACTACACATCATGTCAGCGTGCAGCTGTCTAACAGAGTGTCACAGAATGCACATGGACATTCACACAGAAGCCAGTATGAAGCAAAGGGCACTGCCCAGCAATCCTGAACTAATGCTGTAGCTACCGCTAAAGATGAAACATATGCAGCTTTTTAACCCAACACTGTTACCTCACATGCCCAGGGTTACGGATTTGGCTTTTCCCCACTGTATGCATGAAGTATGCATTGTTCTCTCAGTGCATGCATGCACTTCCTGTGTCAGGTTCTCTGGCTTCCTCTCACAGCCCCAAAAACAGGCTGGTTAGGTGAGTTGCTGAACCCAAACTGCCCCTAGTGTGTGTGTGTGTGTGTGTGTGTGTGTGTGTGTGTGTGTGTGTTTTTACCTTGCAATCTGCTCCAGGTGACCCATGACTCTGAACAGGGTGTCCGGTTGGCTAATTGATGAATGCATTATCATTTTCATTTTTGTATTCCAAACTTAGGCGGCACGGTGGCGTGGTGGTTAGCACTGTCGCTGCGCACCTCCAGGCCTGAGGTTCGATTCCTGCCTTGGGTCTGTGTGTGTGGAGTTTGCATGTTCTCCCTGTGCTTGGTGGATTTTCTCCGGGTGCTCCGGTTTCTTCCCACGGTCCAAAGACATACAGGTTAGGTTGATTGGCGTGTCCAAATTGCCCGTAGTGTGTGTGCCCTGTGGTGGGTTGGTGCCCCACCCTGGGTGTGCCCTATGTGCTCTGGGATGGGCTCCATCCAGGCTTCCCCGTGACCCTCACCAGGAATAAGCGGTTAAGATAATGGATGGATGGATATTCCAAACTTTTTTTTTTTTTTTTTAAATAGTCCACAGGTGCACTGCGAAGCATTTGGAAAAAAATGGTTTTCAGGACATGAATTAAGTGAGTCAAATTACTGACCACATTGAACATCAAACTGTCGAAATATGAAGGCAAGCCAGAAACCACTGGAACCAACTTTTATAGTTATATTTTTTAAGCACAATCACTGTTAAATTTAAACAATTTAAGACATTAATACTAAAATTTGAGTAATTTTACCAGATGTAACCTTCTATTGGCTTAGGTGTATTTTACTGCTTTACAGCATGCTGTGGATGTGTTTCAACACTTCATTTCGAATAAAACATTTATGTGTGACTTAATATCTCAAAAAAATTACATAAATTTTTGTGACTGACCCAATATATCTTTAAATCTACTATATTTTCATAGAAATCTTCTATCAACACACAAATGCTATATTCTTCATTAAATTTTATATGCTTGTGAATGGATGGCATCTGTTTTGTTGTTACTGCTACAACACGCACGCACAAGATGGGGAGCTTTTCAGTACAGTGCACGTCCCACAGTTACCCTACAGAAAGAGTACATTCAGTACCTGCCATGGTAACAGTCACATCATCCTGGTGACATCTGCATACAATATGCACGCTAGCAGCTCGTCTGGCACACATGCGCCATAAAGCTTGGACAACACTGTTAAGAGGCCCACACATCCAATCAGTGGCCAGCATTACCCAACAAGGGCCAATAAACTCTCGCATTCCATTACGAAGCTATTACTTGTGCACGTCCACATACACCGAGGAACAATTACATGTACATGTGTTCTGAGTTGAGACGTGGCTCAACATATGAACTAATTTTTCGGGCTTGTTGACTCGTGGATTATTACCATGTTGTGCAGCGGCCCGTGCAGCCTCTATCAGCCCTGAGTGTCAAGCAATCACATGGACACACATAGGGACCGAGTCACGCACGCTCTTGAGTTAATCAGAGGAAAGGTTTACGGCACTCTAAGACACCAGCCTGGGGCAGAGGCGTAGCCCATGGTAATCCCAGAGCTGTGCTGTGTAAGCAAATTATTATCAAAGCTATTGTTAGCATATGGGGCTGCGGGTCTTGATTACGCCTGAAGCAGCAGTCTCCAGCCCCTCCGCAATGGCTTGTGTGGAAACATCAGCCGAGCGCCTCAACGACCGAAAGATGCAGAACACAGCAGATCGAGTGTTCACTAGTCATTATCCCAAAGCCACTTGTCCCACAGAAGAGGTAGTCAGATAACTAACTAACCAGCACATCCTCCCCCGGCCACCCACACCATCAGCTGCCCCACTTTCATGATGTAATCAGCCCTCGGGAGGCTGAGTGGAAAAGCCAGAGACCCCCATGTGACAGGACCCTGTAGAGACATTCCTGTCCTCCCCATGTGTGACAGGATCCTGGGAAGATGTCCCTGTCCCATTCCCCCATGTGACAGAATCCTAGGGAGATAATCCCCCTCCATATGGGACTGCAGATAATTTAACTGAACAGTGTGCCAGCACAAACCACTGACCTCTACACCTCATCGACCACAGAGACACCTCTGAGGCTAGGACATTAAAGTAAGACAAGGCCTCAGCAATAATAACAGAGGCTAAATGTGAAGTTACAGTAACAAAACATGGAAACACGGGTAATATGAAGAAAGGCATCTCCTGTTTAATGGTCCTATTTTCTTTTTTGTAAAATTCTAAACATAAATGGAAAACAATGGTTCACAAAATACTTTTTTATATTATCTGTTTTTCTTATATCACTCTAATAACCATTTTGTAATCATGACAATCATTTGAACTTAATTCAATCTTCCATCTGAATCCATTAGAGTACATAATTATGAAAACAACTGAAGGCTATCTTTATCGGGGGAGGAAAATTTATAATTTTACTAATCACAAGTAAGGTTACACAGATTGTATATATGCAGTTCACCAAACCAATGATTTATCCTACAAAATTCTTTGCAATTTACTCACCGGAACGACTTCATGTCCATACTAAACATTCTTTAAAGACAAGACACCATTCAAATTGTTTACAAACACATCCCAAAACAGCAACCTTTCAAATTTTTATACCTAGGAGCATATACCACATATATCTTGTATAACGCACAAGCTGTATCTGTGAAGAGGTATAATTATCTATATCTAGAAGACAAAAACTAAGATATACTTAATTTCATGCTGTGTATGCTAACTGAAGTAGGTACTTTTTTGCTTCCTTTCTATGTATTCTATATGTAAAAAATTATTTTAAAAACACTGACACGTTAATGGGGTAATCAGTACCTTCATTTTATGGCTAATTAACCAGGCAGTAATTAGAACCACTGACGGATCTGTACAGCCTGCTCGAGTTGGAGTGAGCAGCAGAACACCGTTTTTACACAAGCAGTGACCAAATACACTCTTATAATGAGAAACAGGCATGTGGGTGTGGGGTGTGTGGTATGGGGGGGTGCAGGACTGCCACTTGTCAACATGCTGTTTACTTGTCATTATCTCTGAATCATTATTAATTACTTTACTATCAATCACTGAGAGTAGTGCAACATTTTTTCAGGCATTAAATTTTTTTTTTTTTTTATAACTTTATTTATTTTGACATGTATTTTGACACAAGAATTCAAGCCTGTTAGAAATGAATTGCAATTTGCTATTACCATCTGAAATCCAATTTGATCCAAACTCCTGTCACTCCCAAACAAGCGGTATTCTTTCAGCCCTGATTTCCACACTGCTCCAGAGGACGGCTGTCACAACTTGGCACTTCAGCTGAAGGAAAGCTTATCCTAAGAGATGCACACAGAGTCCATTATAAAAATCGTACCCACAGTGCAGCTGTTGTCTCAGTTTCCTCGACACATGCTCAGCCAAGTTGGGACTGCTCAGCACTGCCATTCAAAGGTCCTGGCCCAGTTAGAGGTTCCCAACCTGGTCCTACAGCCCAAAACACTGTTCAAATCTAAGATGAGACAGACGCTGAGGAGAAATGGGATGCAAAGGGTATCGCGCACATTCAGCTCCATGGAATTTTTAGCTCTCTGTGGCACACGTCCACTTAGAGGTACGCCTGGCAGCGGAGATGAGCCTGGCTTCTGTTCCAGGGCACTACATGACCCGTGGTGTGAAAAGACAGCATCCTGTCTGCCTGTAAGCTTTATAAGGAAACCAAAAGTATGTCTAATTTAGGAAAGAATTATCAAAAAGAAAGAGCTGTAAAAAAAAAAAAAAAAAAAAAAAAACTAAAAAAAACACCTGAGAGCATCTCACAGACAGCACGTGTGTGTCTCGGTCAGTATACCCTGGCAGAGCAAATGTGCCGGGTGGCCGTGTAGAGGAACGGCTGGTGGCATTTACCAGCAAAGCCTGCGTCAGGACTTAATGCCAGTCATGATGCCACCCTGGTGCCAGAGACACATTTTCACATCCGTCCCAGTCACACATCACCCGCAGGTGCTGACGTCACAGCCTTTCCACATAAGCGCCCTTCCTGATACATTCTGTTCTTTTCTCAAAATCTTTCCCATGAGACAGAAAACGGAGAGGAACAGAAGCAGAGTGTCGGATCTCGCAGCATACGGTCAGACAGCTCTACACAAAAGCCAATCTATCATTGGCAGGGGAATATCAAAAACCCACGTGTGACGTGTACAGCTCCTCAAAGACCCTATTGCCAGACTCCAACACACACATAATAAAAGCAAATGCATGCACACACAAACACGCATGCAGATGCACATAAACACTTCCAAACATACACACACGCAGACAAACAAATCCTCAACACTCATACCGTAAGTAAAAATAAAAACGAATGACACCAATAATGCGGACAAACTCCAAGCAAAAACCGCTCAAGTGAAGTGGAGCAGGTATCTGCTGACCATCTGCAGCTTAAAAGCACTATAAGGTGTGTGTGTCCCCATGACAGCCAGGCCCCCAGCAAATTACTTAGACACACCTACTGCAGAGCCCAGCCATAGCAAAAAAAGCCCTCTTTCACCCACAGACACGCTGCTGCTTCTGGAGTCACATGACTGGGCAGCAGCGATTCACCACACGCCCAAACCAACCTGTCAAAGTCCTGAGTCTCACAGCAACCTGGGAAGCCATAAACAGCACTCAAAAACCGCAATGCATATAGGACACCACGCTGTACAGAGAGAGGAAAAGAGAACATAGGGAAATTGGGGGGGCTCACCGTTTTCAAACCAGATCCCGCATTCTGACAGGCTGGAGTACGACACCAGCTCTCCTCCTTCCCCGTCCAGTGACACAAACAGTCCTCCCGTCCTGTACGATGACCAGTTCATCAAAAAAATGAGAACGGGTACTCAGCAGATGAGCCAGGGGGAAGGCGATACACAAATCGGATCGGCCGAAAATCTTGTTTTCCTAGGAGCGATGCGAACGTGGAGCCGATCACGGGGGCAGCTCCCAGCCCCACTGGTGTGTTTGTAAAGGATGCGGCGGAGCTGCCAGGAGAGAGGTGCGGGTAGGCAGCTGTCACCGGCTCACCACAGCAAGGGACACCAAAGTGACATCGCCTCTCCTCTCCCTTCACATATCTCCAACGCCTGGCCAACCAGGACCGAGTAATAAAGTCCAGCTGAGGACAGGATGTGATCAGATCGCAGGATTATCTCTCTCTCTCTCTCTCTCTCTCTCTCTCTCTCTCTCTCTCTCTCTCTCTCTCTCTACACCTCTCTCTCTCCTACCCGCACTCGTGCCCGTGAGTGTGTGTGAGTGTGTGCGTGTGTGTGTACAGCTCTACAGAAGGAGCGTCGGCAGGAGCTGGAGCCCAGGTCTGAAGCAGATGAATGGT
>JABJVR010006528.1:0-12374 GCA_025773905.1 Chitala chitala
ATAAAGCCAAGAGCATCCTGGGTCAAGCCTTCCTGGAAAGCATTGACTGCCCTCAAAGTAAAGTCTTTGCTTGGAACACCAGATTGGAGAAGAATTCACACAAGGGAAATCCTTTGTGCTGGAGCTGCTGTATAATGGTTTCCAATGTCAGTATCAATTCACAAAAGTTCTCCCAGACTGTAGCTGTGAGTAACTTTCCCTGCACAGAGTGCTTTTCCTGAAATATAGTCTTCCTGTTTGAATGCAGAGGGACACTGAGATAGATTTTAGATCGGCCTAAGACAGGATGACTCAGGAAGGTCAAGTGTTTCTTTCAGAGCAGTCTGAAGGTGACCAATACCAGAAGCCTGCAGGACAGCAATGGAAGCAGCAACAAATGGAACTTCCCTTGTGATGTGTGTCCTGAGATTGCAGTACTGACAGGAACATTGTTTTGTGAAATAAACAATTGCAATATTCCTCATTGTCTTCTCAATTACCGCTGAAATGTGGCACTGTGCATCAATTTGAAATAAATATTTTCCATTTTTTAAATTGAAGTTAATCTTTTTTGGTGATAATCTGATAATCTCTTGGTCCAAAAGAAAGGGAACCTGACTCAGAATCTGTGTTCTCACTACTTTCTGGATCACTTGTCAGATTACTGAGCCCTAACACCAACCATACATTGTGTCTGTTAAATTTAACAAAAGTACACAGGGCTTTTGCAGTCATCTTGTTTCCGAGCTGCTCACTGAGGACTGTCCATACCTTGCCATTAGGAGTGGCTATGTTGCCATGTCCATACCTTGCCATTAGGAGTGGCTATGTTGCCATTTTTGAGTGTGGCCTTCTTCGATGAGAAGAAAACTTCCAAAATGGAATCCCTGTCTACTGCAGTTTTCTGGGCATATAGTTTAAGAATAAAATATATAATTAGCATCGATCACTTGAATAATTTTGGCCTCTATTTTGCAACCAATTACGACATTTGTGTTATGACTAATATGCGCAGTTTGAATTAAATAATGTAGAAACTTGATCCAGATCTTCTGTGCAATTGTGCATACGAGTACCTGTTCAGAAGCTATATCACAGGGAAGATTCTTGGTCATGTAGTTCATTAGATAAATGATATGAATGCTAAGCGAAATCCTTAGCATTCACATAGTTAGGCTATTTGTCATTATGCTACTGCATTAGCAATATTCTGTGATCACTGTCTATACTGTAGCGACCGCCGCGAGTGGTGGCGGGTCTGCTGCAAAAACGGTGATGTCACCCCAAGGGTCAAAGGCAAGTGACCGATTGGCTTCCGGAGACTCAAGTATTTGGCTCAGTGGGCTAATTCCTTGTCTTTGGTGTGGGCAACTTGAATTCGAGGCCCGATCACACCCTCGGTCTGTTACAATACATACCGTCTATCTTGTATTAGCTCAGTGTTAACACATTCCACTAACATTCTCCAGAAATTACAGACGGTCATAAAATTGCACTGAGACCTTAAAACAGCCTAAAATAAATCATTTTTTATCCCTTACACTAACTTCTTTCCAGGATGTTCTACAGGTGAGCAATGAGCTGTCACACCTGTCTGAGCACCCCTTACTGGCAAAATTAAGTGTATTTAATTGCAAATAAACAAGGTGCAAAACACTAGCTTTGTCTTATTTTCATTTCATTGGAATTTCAGCTACCCCTAAAGTCTGAATTCTCACCATTCATTATTTATTTACATTTTTGGTTGACAAGACAACTCAGCCAGAGTAAGTAAATTGGAGAAACTGATTGTTACATAGTATGGTGCTTTATGGAGAAACTGATTGTTACATAGTATGGTGCTTTATGGAGAAACTGATTGTTACATAGTATGGTGCTTTATGAACACATTTTTTAACTGCAAAAATTGGTGACTGCTTCACAATGAGATGACACAGAGACAACAGGAGTTTGCGGTCTGGAAGGGCCGTGTACACATGATGACAGAACTGCGTTTAACAAAGTAAAAACAAAGGTCCTAAACAGTAGAGACAAATGTAGTCCACTTATTTTCAAAAGCATACAACAGTCTATGGCACAAAAGAGCAGAAATGAACAAGACCATTTAGAATTAATATGGAGCAATTTGGGCGGATGGTGGTCTCATCGCCTTAAAACATGTAATACCTACTAAACCATGGCAGCACAAACAAACGTTTTAATGGCACAAACCAGCACAATCTAGGAACAAATGAACGAGACCGTTTTTGTTCAATTTGGACAAAATGGAGGGGCTAAATGACTCCAGATGATCTATATAATATTCTTTAATAACTTAAAAACTAAAGCAGCACAAACGAAGCACAAACCAACAGGACAGTCTTCGTTCAATTTGGACCAGGTGGGGGGGAGGGGCTAAATGACCTCAGATGACCTATATAATATTCTTTAATAACTTAAAAACTAAAGCAGCACAAACGAAAATTTTTGCAGGACAAACCAGCACAAACGAAGCACAAACCAATGGGACCGGTTTCATGAATTTTGGACAAAGTGGGGGGCTGTGTGACCTCAGATGACCTATATAATATTCTTTAATAACTTAAAAACTAAAGCAGCACAAACGAACATTTTTGCAGCACAAACCAGCACAAACGAAGCACTAATGAACGCGACCGGTTTCGTTCAATTTGGAGCAACTGGGGGGCTGAGTGACCTCAGATGACCTATATAATAATCTTCAATAACTTAAAAACTAAAGCAGCACAAACGACAATTTTTGCAGCACAAACGAAGCACTAACGAACGCGACCGGTTTCGTTCCATTTGGAGCAACTGGGGGGCTGAGTGACGTCATCGTCTGGACATTCAACTTGTTATATCTTAAAAACTAAAGCAGCACAAACGACAATTTTAACGGCACAAACCAGCACAAACGAAGCACTTACGATCGCGACCGGTTTCGTTCAATTTGGAAAAACTGGGGGGCTGAGTGACCTCTGATTGACCTATAAAATAATCTTTAATATTTAAAAAACTAAAGCAGCACAAACGAATGGGACTATTTTCGCGGAGATTTGTGTGGGGTGGGGGGCCAGCTAAAACACAGTAAAACACAGATCTTACATAAGAAAAACACAATCGCGCGCGCGCGTCCACGCTATAAAAACAACGAGCTTAATTGAACGCTAAGTATGGCTGTTCTTGTGCGCCCGGTGGTTTGTCACTCACTAGTGACCATCTTATAGCCGCTACGCTTGGAACTAATTGTCGTGTTTATTGGACTTATGTGACAACGTGTACATGAGAGACTTGAGCTCATATATGACTGGGTTAAAATATCTTAAAATATCACTCGTTTTCTCATTTACGTCACAAGATGGCAGCAGAAATTCTTTTGTTGCTGCTTGCTTCTAGTGAACTAAGTTGGCCTTTGATTTTTTTCTTTCCATCTAATATACATACGAAAGAAACCAAATAACCCGTAATTGTAATAATAATGCACTGACAACTGCTTCAGCAGATATGTATTTCTTTGTGTCAGATCAATAGAATTTGCAATAGCATGCATGTATAAAAACCTTGAGTTTGTGTATTTGTATATTGTTATTGGTGTATTACATTGTATTTTTTTATGCTAAATGCCTACTTAGCAATTCCAGTTAGTTACAGCTGTCCATCCATCCTTCATACATCTTATCCTATACAGGATCACAGAGGGTTGCCTGGCAGGGGGGATGGGAGGCAGGAGACACCCTAGACAGGATGTCAACCTATCACAGAGAACAGTCTCATTGTCTCTCATACTGTCACACACACAAACACACACAGTGGACAATTTGGAAGTGTCAACCAGCCAGAGTACCCTGGGGGAAACCCCTGAGGCACTAGGTAAACATGGAAACTCCATGCATACAGGCTGGGAGTAGGATTTTATCTCCCAGTGAGGTGTGAGGCAACAATGATAATAAGTCCAGTAAATGGCTGCTCTCCTCAGGGATGGGTTAAATGCAGAGGAGTATTTTCCCTCTAAGATTAATGAAGTACTGATAAAAAACACTAATAACTCCAGTAAGCACTGAACCAGAGGAACTAATAAGTAGAATTGGATTATGGTATCTGTAGGACTTGTCGTTGTTGTTTGTCTGAAAATTTGTTTTTTGCAACATTGTGGATGAATAATGTTACTGGACTAGGGAAATAAGAGAGGAAGTATTACTGAGGTTGTTGAATACGATTGTTTCGTAATCAGTTCACCATAACCAACAGACCACAAGGCAGAGACGTTTCTGTAACTGATGAGAAATTAGATTATAGGTCACATTATAGACGGAAAAAAATCTTAAGTGATTTACCTTGGTCTAATTTTTTCACATCTCAAAAACCTGGAATTTTAACAGGGGTGTGTAGATATTTTATATCCACTGTACCCACGTTTTTACTGAATAACAAATAGTTTTTCTATACTCGGTGGAGTATGACGAGCTGGTAACATTCTGGTTTACTAATGGTCAAAGCAGTGAAAGTTATTTAAAAATAAAATAATAGCCCAAGTGGTACGAATTTGATAGATATTGCATTCATTTTGGAAAACAACAATTGCTTCCAAACTACGATGTGGTGGGTGGATATAATACATCGCTGCTTGTGTGTAGCCTTTGCTAATGTCGGTTGCTAACCACTGAAGACTTGGCTGCCTTCCGAGAAACCACACATTGAAGTTAATTGTTGAAATTGCACTTGGTTTATTTTAATGTGACACATTTTTGCCCTGGGAAATGTTATATGAAATACTTAACTTTTCTTTTAGGATCTACAAAACCATAAATCTACTGCTCAGAAGCAGTAAAAGGCAGACAGGAGATGCAGAAGGGTGAGAAATCAGCACATCTCCACAAAAATTCCTGTGGAAATGTTCATAAAATTGCTTGGCAACAAAGTTTATGCAAGAAGTGTTACACATGAGTCTTCATGGAGGCTGCCAGAATATTACCAAAACAACCTTAAGCAGCCCATGGAACTACATGCCTCAAATCAAGTGGCCTGGTGGCTCAATGGGTGGAACATCAGGCTGGGATGCAGAAGTTTCCTGGTTTGAATCCCAGGCCAGCCACCTGGTGTGTCCTTGAGCAAGACACCCAGCGCTAGCTTATTGTAACCTGTCAAATATAAGTCGCTTTGGATAAAAGCATCTGGTAAATGTAAATCTTGAAGGAAGAAGTGTTCTGTAAAAAAAAATTCTCAAAATTTCACTTTCTGGACTAAGGCTTTTCAGTGGTTTTCCATAGTGTTTAAAATTTTCCTCTTTCTCCAA
This sequence comes from Chitala chitala, assembly GCA_025773905.1. Lineage (NCBI taxonomy): Eukaryota > Metazoa > Chordata > Actinopteri > Osteoglossiformes > Notopteridae > Chitala > Chitala chitala. Next base: position 5,273 of record JABJVR010006528.1, read on the forward strand.
ATTTTTGCAGTCAAGACCATTCTACATAGCCCAAGATTAAATCAAAATCATAGTGCACAAGGTGTGTGTGTGTGTGTGTGTTTGTTTGCATGCATGTACAAGAACCTGCACTTAGAAACTTGATTTAGGATGTTGCTGATGACAGTTTAAGCTTGATGTCTCTTGACTAAGCAAACCTCAGTTTTACATCGTTCTAATAAATTTGCACATTTAGTTGTGAATGAATTGTAATTGTCTTGTTTAATCACATTTGTTTGTCAGTTATTCTGAAATGGTAATGTCTAGTAATTCAGGACTCTCAAGCATATATAGTGTATTGGTAATATTTTAATGCAACTCCCAGGTTGTTCTGGAAAGATGATCTTTTTAAAGAACTCTGAAGTGTTTAATATCACCATGCCACACACTAATGGCAGCTTCAGGGTGATTTGCAGCACCTCCTGTTACCTCAGTTAAGACTGATTTTTATAAAATTACTTTCAGTAAATTTTAGCTGAATGGTTTTCCATTTCTCCATGTCATGCTTTGTCCAGTGTTTTGGCAGGTTTCCCTCCAAAACGTTACCTTGTCTTCGGTTGCTCATCATTGTTTTAGCAGATGCTGCAAAGTTCCCGGACTGAATAAGAAATGCTTCTTTTCTGACTGTGGTGCAGTAATGGAGAGGGGCACCTTCCTCAGTGAACCGTACAGAGAAAGCACAGCTGACAACCTCATCTGAACATGACCTGCTGGCAGTCAGTTCATTCTTCCTTTTTATTAATGTAGATATTTTAGGAAAACAGATTGTTTTTTTTTTTATTTTAGCACCACCAACACACTTAAATGCATGATACTGATAGTGAAAAACTGTGTCTATATACCTGAACACTTAGTCCACTAGTCCAAACTTGAAATCATGCTGTTTTATAATAAGAAGTCATACATTTCATTCATGGCAATACTAGCAAATTAAATTAAAGTTTTATTTTATTTATTATGTATCAAAACTATATTTAATCCTTAAAGTGAAACAACATTTTTCTGATGCCCGGTTTAAATATAAGGCCTAAATTATATAGTGATGTGATGTTTTAAATACTGTGTATGAACTAATGAAGACATTGGTGCTATTTGGGTTGTACAGTGCAGTGAAAGTGCAGCGTAATTTGTCTTGATAGCATAGCATCATATAAAGATGACTGTATTGACTTCAGTACCAGACGCATGCAGATTTGGATCAGCTCTCTGTTGTTTACTGAAATGCTTTGATAGTTTATCCTGTGCACTGAGAGAGCTCGCTTAATTAATTAATGTTTTAAAATATTGGCACTCAGCTACTTCATCTTGTAAAGCAGTGCTTGCAGCAATCACTTTGAAAGACTCTGCTGTTCCCTGACTTGAACATCTTAAGAATGGCATGATGGTGCGTAGCTATATGCAAATGCACTGTTGCAAAAATAGTTTTATTGTGACCTGCTGTTTACTGTCACCTGTAAATACTATCATTATGTGTTGAATATTGTCTGAGAAGTCATCATTCAAGAAGCCTGGAGTCTACGCCTTTGTGCTAGTGGCATTCAGTATAAATGAGCTATTTCTGCAATCGCAGTGTTAATTGGGGTTTTTAAGCTTGTCTTGGCTCAACTGCCAGGAGCTCTCTCGCAGAATGCAGCCTACGCTCTCTGCTGTTTCTTTTCTTCACTTTGGTGAGCATTGGCAAGCCTTATTCCAGTGGTCTGTCATGTTGTGTCTTCCAAGAAAGGTTTTGGCTGTAGCTAAACGCTGATTTATTTTCTCACAAGCTCAGTTCTCCTGCTAGGGACAGTGATGGTTTTCATGGCTAGTGCTGGGGTTTTGGGGCGGGGTGTGCCTGTTGAAAATACAGGAAATAATCTCCTTTGAGAGCTCTGTAAGGTCAAGTCACAGATCAGCATCTGCCTTGGAAATACATGGTTCAGTCTGCTACTAATTCATGATTATTCCACTGTTGACCTTTGCTGACCTGTTGGCCAGATGCCCTTCATTCGTAACTATAAACAGCATAGCACAGTGCATAATTTCCCATTTTGATCTGCTATCTTATAGCCCCTGCCTGAGCATAACCCGTGCTCTCGCTTCCCCCCTTCATAACCCTGTCATGTTGATGTCTATGTTTTTGGCCTGACACCTGGGTCACCAAGCTTGGACAATGACGGTAGTACTGGTTCCCAGAGCAACACCTTCACCCTCCTTAACTATTTGTTTATCGTGCATGAAACGATAAAGTATTGTTAACTGTGTAACAGAAGTGGTTTTTAAACTGCCGTAGCTTGTAGCAATAGGCTTGCACAACTGACCAGCAGAGAGAAACATTCTTCATTCTTGGTAAAAAAAAAAAAAAAAAAAAAAGCTTTGTAATGCACAGATTGTCTCTGGGTAATTGAATGAGCAGGGACATGAATGCACCCCATTCAACAGAGCCGTCGTCAAGGGCTGAATAAGAGATGAACTTGAATGCATGATTGACAATATGTTAGAGTTGTTTAAAGAAAAGGAAAAATTGTGTATGCTTGCCAGGAAAAAAAAAAACACTTTTTGTTGTTTTCTAGATATTAACTCTTAGTTGGGAGGTATCTTTACTGAAAAATAAAATGTAAGTATTGGATTCTTAAGACTGTCCATTTTAGAACCTGTTGTAAATGTAAAAACACTATGGTGAACTAGCCAGTGAATTTTTGTAAAAATGAAATGAACACAAATGACTTTCTTTGTCTTATGAAGTGACACAAATTGCTTTATCTTGCGTACCGTATGTTTCTTAACCGGAAGCCGAAATGCTAAGTTACACACATTTCAGTGAGAGGTTTCAGTCACTTTCAATGAAAGGAAAGAACATTTATTATAAAGGAGAGTGCCATTAAAATATTTAAGTGTAAGCTAAGGTGAAACTTGCTCAATACCTGGAACAGGTACATACAAAACTTACTAACTGGACAGCATAGAGCACAGAGAAAAACAGATTTTGTTACCAATCATGGCAAACAGGATCTGTCTTAAACAGGTCAGCTGAAAGGAAGGGGCTTTTGGTTCAATGAAAAATGCACTAATTGCTTGTACAGCATGTGGTCTGCACTTTTTAATAATAAAAGTTATGAAACTACACTAAATTACATATTTCTTTATGGGCAAGTTACAGGGTTCCAGGTCTGTTGCCGTTAAGCTTAATGAAGTGTTTATGAAAGTAACCCTTTCTTTTGCCTAGACTGTAAATGCTTTGTTACAGAGATGATTTATAACAATTGCTTTATTTCATTATTCCACTACTGTGAGGCTGTCCTCTTGACTTCTCGTACCATCAGTACTGATGTTTCGTTGATCTGTTCTTCACTGTTGACATGCTGAGATAAAATGCGTGTATATAAAAATGAATATGTTAATACGTAATGCAGAACCAATGACGCTGTGCTGTGGACAGAAGCCAGTATGCAATACAAAAGTTCTTATGTGTATTGCCTCCGCTCACCTTGAAATTAGGTTTCCCTGGCAAAAATGTCTGTACAGACTACCTGAATGTTTGCATTTTTTAATAGAGCTAAACAGCAGGTGTTCTTATAGCTTTCATTTTTATTTCTGTTTCATTTATACAATAAAGAATATAATCAGGAAGTCGTGTCTGAACCTGTTCTGCATTTCCGTGCTTCGGGCACATTTGGCGCGTTTTCCAGTTTCGTAACCTCACTGACAAACACAGTGTCTGAATTTATAAGCGTAACGGCGACAGTCTGCCATTGTTTAATCCCAGCTCCTTAGTGGCCGAGTTCTTGGCTTGGCGACTGTCTGTAATAAAGGGCCCCAAAGGGCTAAGAAAACACTTAAATGGGAACAACTAACAGTCTCCGTGCTTAATCCAGCGGAAATGTGCTTTGTCGACATACCGATGAAAAGAAGGTTAACTTTTGGGCTATCGACAGGCTGCGAATGTTGATGAAGGAAGGTCCTTAGTTCTGTCCTGCGGGAGGGAGATGAAATTATTTTTTCTTGCCTGTTAGTGCTTTTTGTATTGCATCAATCAACAACAACCACTTGTAGATTTAAAAAAAAAATTGTAAGGGCACAACAGTCTGGCTTGGCAGCATGTTGCTTAAAGCTTGGTGATTATTATTATACTTCTTTGTCAATATTATATGATTCGTCTTTATTATTTTCAGCAGATGTGTTTCATACTTTCAGGAGTTTCAGTAAAATGTTACCATAATTAAAAGAATCAACTATAGGGTATTTTTGGCAGAGAAGATTAACTGTACTGGGTTTAAAGATTATTTGGGACTGGAGTTTTCCATGCCTCTAAGAAAATCGTGGTTTGATCTTGGGAAAACCTTAACCCCAAGTGCTTTCTCAGAGGCTGGTGGAAAAGTTGTGCTTTTAGAAGGCTGGAATTTTAGTGTTGCTGTGTGCTTTTTTATCTTCCTGCTGAAACTCTTAAGCAACGAAGTTAGTTGTGCTGAAACGTGGCGTCCTGGTGCTGTTGGTATTTACACACACTTATGTGGTGTCCCCTTTGAAGGTACAGGGCATCAAAGAAAAACAATACCATGAGTTATCTACATTTACTGCCTGAGTTTAATTGTTGGTCAGTCATTTACATTACCACTTTTCATTGTAAATTTAGGCTAAAAATTGGCTAAAACCAAAAAGTTACTACATAAAGCAAAGGTGGGACCCCTCAGCATCTCATCCAGACATGCTTCATTGTCAGTAGATTTTCAGAGTGCTTCTTTCACACCAGGATCAAAACCAGATTATCTAATCTCTTACAGCCACATTATAGCCAGCACAGACAGCCCAGTCTTTTCCAAAATCAGTCTTTTTCTGTGTTTTAGTCTAACTGTCCTTACTTGGCATTATACGTCACCTGTCAGTGAGTCCTTTATCAGTACAAGGACAGACTGTTGACACTAGTATTGTTTAACATAAAAGGTGCTGGCTGCTAAAGAAGGACAGGTTTACTTGCTAGTACTACAATTTCGTACATTTTATGGTAGACAGTACTTTATTTTTGTATTTGGCAGTCAGCACAACACAAAAATGATTAACAAAGCACTATAACTACCTATTAAACAATTTGTATCAACATTAAAATGCTGTCATGTATAGTTTGCTCTGTGTGCATCAGATATCAACAGCTACATAAGTGTCAGAACATCCATCCATCCATCCATTATCTTAACCGCTTATTCCTGGTGAGGGTCGCGGGGAAACCTGGAGCCCATCCCAGAGCACATAGGGCGCAGGGCAGGGGCCACCCAGGGCGGGGCGCCAACCCACCACAGATGTCAGAACATAAACCAGTCTAAATATTTCAGTTTTACAATGACTGACCAAACATAACAAATCCTTGGCAAAAACAGTACATATTACATTTTGTCTAATATACACAATAGGAGCTGAATATTTTATTTTATAACAGTCCTGTGTTTAGAACCAAATGAGAATGCTGTCATCTTGCCTCACAGTAATATCCAGAATCCCTGGCAGTAATGCTTCTTGTCTCACGCCTAATGAGTTGTAGAAGGGGTTAACATGTTACAACTGCATCTGCTGAGGCTTGGAATGTTCCAGCACTTGGTCTCTGTCTCCACCAGACTCGGGCCAGGGTTGATGGTCTAGCATGATGGCCCTCTGTGTACGACAACTATGGGTTGTGCATTTCCTTTGCTTCACTTTGGTCTCTCTAGTACTGGAGTTTTGGTGGAACCAGGCCATGTTGTTAAACGCCTGTTTGAGAGATCTAATACTGACAGGAGGGGAGTTTGTTTTACAAGTTTAAGACTAAAGATGAGCAAAACAGAATCTGATAAAGGGAGGGGGCATAGAAGACTTTGGTGGACCAACAAACTGCAGTTTGCATGTTTTTATTTGTAAATTTTATTACAATAATTTAGATTACGCACATTACTCATGGCATCTGTTGCCGAATACACTAGTAACCACTGTGTCACCAGCTGCCTTTTAGTTTGGTACTGCTCATACATGCTTTTAATTTCTACAAGACATTTAAAAACTTTTCTAATACGTAGAGTATACAGAAAAGACTCATGCCATATAATTCCTTAAACCTTTGCTGTTTTTGTTTACGGTTTTTTCCACACCGTAAGTGCTTTGATGCAGCTGTGTTGTGCAGGGTGTTGTATAAAAACGAACTTAATCGAACCTGAATGCTATAAAGTTCTAGTTGTTGAAAGGTACAAAAAATAATTACTGCAAAGGCGTGGGGATACAACAGCTTCTTTGCCCACCGAAATGCCAGAGAAAGAGTGTAATTATGGCTGGGATTTGTGGCCTGCGGTGCTGAAAGTCAGCTGTGAGTGGAGACGGAGTGGGGCAGACGCGGATCAGGTGGTCTGCAAATGTCGTGTGCTGTTGGGTCACGACTCAGGGACCGCTCCTGTGCATATCAGTGCTCATCCAGTGGGTTCTCAAATTTGGCTTCTGTATATGTTGTCATGGAAACTGTAAGAGCACTGCACTGCCAGAATACTTTTAGCCGCAGGCTGACCTTGTTAGGCAAGTTCAGACCTTCATGACAGAGGGGCAGTGGGACCATTTGCACGTTCAGTGTGAAATTGTGATTGTGCATCAATAAGTTGCCAGCTGGCTGTTTCTTTCACCTCTCATTACACACAGGCTTTTGCAGTCATATTAACTGCACAGGCATAAATTACATAGACTTCATACTTTAAAAAATTACACTTTAATAAGTCTTAACCAGTTAAAAGTTAAATACTGATGCGATAGATAAATATTTGATAGTTTTACTCTGTGATGTAGGGCTGTGTTGAATTACGCATGTAAAATAATACTGTTTAGAATTACATCTACATGTAAAATGAGAATCTTATTTAGCTATCCCAATTATGTTTTCTTATTTAACATTTTCCTGCTATAATGTATTGTTCTAACACTATATTCTCGACTTTTGTTACAGATTTTTCTCAATGTGGTGGCACGGTGGCGTGGTGGTTAGCACTGTTGTCGCGCACCTCCAGGCCTGCGGCTCAATTCCCGCTTTGGGTCTGCGTGTGTGGAGTTTGCATGTTCTCCCTGTGCTTGGTGGGTTTTCTCCAGGTGCTCTGGTTTCCTCCCA
>JABJVR010006529.1:0-12374 GCA_025773905.1 Chitala chitala
TGCAGGTCTACAATTTTGTTTCTGGTGTCCTTTGACAGCTCTCTGGTGTTGGCCATAGTGGAGTTTGGAGTGTGACTTTGAGGTTGTGGACAGGTGTCTTTTATACTGATGAGTTCAAACAGTTGCCATTAATACAGTTAATGAGTGGAGGACAGAGGAGCCTCTTACAGAAGAAGTTACAGGTCTGTGAGAGCCAGAAATCTTACTTATTTGTAGGTGACCAAATACTTATTTTCCACCATAATTTGCAAATAAATTCTTTAAAAATCAGACAATGTGATTTTATGGATTTTTTTTCTCATTTTGTCTCTCATAGTTGAGGTATACCTATGAAGAAAATTACACGCCTCTCTCATCTTTTTAAGTGGGAGAACTTGCACAATTGGTGGCTGACTAAATACATTTTTGCCCCACTATACAGGCCTGCATGCAGGTCAGTATGTAAAATAAACACCCATTAATATGTTGTACTATGGTTAGATGTGTCTGTCGACTACGATATAAGTTCTACAACTTTAACATTTCTAGTGAGTATAATATTTTTCTAACAACGCCCCAGCCACCAGGTGTGTCCTTGAGCAAGACACCCAGTGGTAGCCCATTGTAACGTATGTGAAATGTTAAGCCACTTTGGATAAAAGCGTCTGCTAAGTGAATAAATGTAAATGTAATGCAATTGCTGTTTGTCTCCCAGGTGAAACATGACCTGAGAAAGAGAGTGAGAGAGGACCCAGAGTACAGCGCTCAGCGTTTCCCCAATACAGAAAGGGCTTTCTCTTTAGACTCATAACCATATTGGTTAATGCACGTTTAAAGGATGTATGAAGACCATAATCTGGCTGTGGAACCATGTACCTTACTGGCCTTTCCTTTGGAACAAGGAGGATCGAGAGCCGTCAGAAAGCAAGATCCAGTCTCCTGTAGTGGGTCCCCCGAACACTGTATTTCCCTGTCGATTTACAAGCCATCCTTCTCCGTCCTCTGATTGGCTGGAAAAGGAACCTGAAAACATAGTAATGAGAAGATATTCTTACTCTGAGCTTCTGCTTTGCCTGAACACACGGAGATGTAAGCAGATCTCCCACATTCCCACTGAGTGCCTCCTAAGAAATGCACCTCAAATTCGTGTGTGTTTGCGCTTTGCGAAACATTATTTGCATCCCCTCTGCTGCTGTTTTCACCAATCTGCAAATGCACGGCTCTGTGTGTTTTCCTTGCTACGCCATTTCTCTCCCGCTGGACAGATCATCCTAGTTGCACTTTTTTTATTTAGTAATTCAGTTTCTCTGTAAGTGCTCTGTTTCCTGACTTGTGTGAGAATGACAATGTAAAGAATTACAAGGTAATAAAAGGCAAACGACAGTTGATGATTGACTGTCACGTTTATGTGCTTTATCGTCCTAACTGAAGCTGGTTTCTGCTTTAAAAAGTTTATTTATATGATTATGTTTTATAAGTTAGTTCCATATACGTTGCTGTGATACTTAAGAGAACCAATCAGATTATTCACATGAGTAGTGGGCATTATGCAAATGTAAGTTTGAAGACATTGCAGAGTTTTAGTTTGTGTTGTGATTATTGTTGTTTATATTGGCTTGGAAATCTGTATTTTGTTGCATACCTTCCTGTATAATTTTACTTGTTGCCGTTGTGTTCATTGTTTTGCTAAATAAAAAAAAAATGATGTGCAATTGAGTGCTCTGAAATAAATCGGTTTTAAATGTTGTTAATGTGTGTGTTTTAGTGGTGTAATGTTTATCAGCACATAACGGAACACTTCAGACTGAATGAAAACTGCGTGAATCTGGTGATAATGCTGTCCCAAGGTCATCATTGCTGGGTACAATTTCCGTGTTTGTTTTTCTTGATATCTGAATTTAATAAAGTGACGAAAGCCTAAAAATCCACTATAAATGTAAATCATCTTAGTTACAAATTAATACCTTCTTAAATTTGTCTTACAAATTCCCACAACATAGATAATTTAAGTCAAGAAATAAAAAGGTTACTGCTAAGTTGAGAGATTTCAAATGGAAAAGTTAAACTGTTAATATTACATTCTTGGTTTGAGAGAGGAGTGAAGGAAGCCATCTATGTACAAATGGAGAACTCTTCGTTAAACAAAGGATGAGGACTGGCACACAACCCGTCTCCTATTTTTCATACTGCTATTTCATCCATTCCAAGGAAGATCAACACTTTTTCTCATCCATCAGGAGGGCCACACCTAACAATACCCCGCCTTTATTCAGTCATTGGTCGACATACATAATGACCCCCTATTCTCTAGGACTAACCTCACCTTTCTTACACTAATGAGTCTATTCAGGGATGGGTGTGGCCTACTACTCTGATAGGTACATAGTGATAGAATGTTCCCCAATTCCATCAGACTGAAGAAGCCTTTTGGTAAAAGGTGAAACATTTCTGCATAAATGAGAAATAAGTCCAGCTGAAATGAGTAAACACCCAGATCTGTTGACCCTTTTATTACATTTTAAATGATCACCAAAACACCCTATCGGTAAGGTCAGTATTTTTCCTTTGCTAAGATTGTATGACACGATCCTACCCACAGTGTCAAGGAGGTGATGACACAATCATACCCACAGTGTGACAAGTTGTGTGACACAATCATACCCACAGTGTCGCAGGTGTGACACAATTATACCCAGTATGAGTGTCTTGCTCAAGGACACATCAGGGGACTGAAGCATGATTCAGACCAGGAGGTTTTTGCATCCCAGCCTGATCTACCCACTGAGCCACCAGGACGCTTATTTGGTCACTGTCTGTGTCTGTTACTAGTAATGCAGTACTGCTGTAAATACTTCTCAGTGTAGAACCAGCCTTTCCTTACATATGCTCAGTGATGTGTGTGAAGGTGGACCAGTGAGTAGTATCCTGCCTGGGGTCAAGACTCTCCGCAGTGCGACAGGGTGTGACAGTATTTATCATATGTATTGTATTCTCATTTTTACATACTGTATCTATTGTCTATTTGTAGTACTTCCTACATTTTCCTATTTAATATTTCTCTCTCTCTCTCTCTCGCTTTCTCTCTGTCTCTGTCTCTCTGTCTCTCTCTCACTCTCTCTGATGGTAATGACATCATCAAAGCACAACTACCGTGAACTTAAAATGATCTCAAATGGCTCATATATGATCTCAGGTTGTTTCTTTATGAAGTTTAGCTTCTCTCTGCAGCAGGTGATGATTCAGTGGATGCGGATGGACCAGATGTTTGCTCTGCTATAGACTGTGGTGCAGTTATTGTACCACATTACCAAAACAAATTAATTGTATGTGAAAACATACTTGGCATTAGACTTTATTCAGATTATAAATCTGACTGGTGTGAATGTTTACTTTACTCACTCACCTGGATTGGCAAGTAGAACCTGTTAATCCTTTGTGCGTGTGTCGAGGTGGGTTGGAAAGAACTAAGCAAAACAGCCCCATTTTGCATGCTTGTGCATTTGAGTATATTTTACTATCTACTCATCATAATCGACAGATAGCAACTCTTGAGACAAGAGGACAGACTTCCCTTAGAGTCACGCTTACTTTAGTATGTATGATAAGCAGGTACGGGACAATAGAACACCAGCAGCAGAAAGGTAACATCACAGCATCGAGAGTTTCAGGTAGGTTTTATAGTTAAGTTTGCTGGACAAAATGCGAGCTCTTACACGTACACACAGCCGTATGTGTTATATTGTTTTCATCTCGTTTGCTAGACATTGAGTCTTCATGCTTTATGGTTGTTAGGCGCTCAGGTCATTTTTTTTTAAGAGTGTATTAAAGAATCTCCTGGTACTTGCTAAGATTAGATAAATCCAAGCCTAATTTCAGAAATCATACATAAATTGTGTTCATGAATAATTTTGCCCCTTTATTTATGCCTCCTGGGTCTAAATTCTGAGGCAGCTTCATAACCCAAACAAGTGGTGTTTAAGTAAGACATTAATTTCCATGAATAGTCAGTACCATACTCCATAACATATATTACTGTATGATGAACTGTTTTCTGGTTGTTAATTTTATTCCAAAGCTCATTAATTTTAATGCCAAGGAGTTTTATTTTGCTTGTGAATGATTTACAGACTAACGTTGTTAAAAATGTATTAGTAAATGTTACAAAATCAACAAGAAAACACTAATCAGTTTTTGCATGTCGTGTTGAGGGCATCTCACTCGCACTCCTGAGCTGTTACCATTAACACTTTTGAATGTTTGTTGATGATAAATATGTAGTGACATTGTGGTACAGAGGGATATAAATAAACGTACGTTATATACTCGCACTCTGTTCATATTGGAGATGCCCATGCAAAAACAGGACTAGTCCAAGAGGGGGCATACAAAATAAATAAACTGCATATCTTTAATTTTTAATTTAGGCAATTTATCTTCAGCCATAGAACTCCAAAGTACCTGATAACATTCATGGCAAAAAAAACAATTCTATATATTGTATAGGAAAACAAAAGTTATAACTCTTCAAAATGTACGATGTAATTTCCTAAATTTGTGACTACATCATTATTACTTATTTATGACTATGTTTCAGGAGACGTCTGTTGCAAGAACGGTAGCTACAAGTTTTGATTTTCATGTCATGGAAGAGTTCACAGAAAAGACAAAACGTATGAAGTGAAACAGATGCGTGCCCGTGAGGACCAAAAGGAGGATTGTTATGAAATTAAGATGACTAATTCTTGTCAAACGGAGTTTAAATTTACAGCAACCCTAGCCATTTCAGATGTCTTTATTTAATACAACTTAAATAAAGACGATGGAAGAGTGTAAGAGCAGCGTTACTGTTCTTTCCTGGAATGTCAACGGGTTTTGGGGTAAGAGGTCAACAATCTTGAATCACCTGAATCCCTTGAAAGCTGACGTAGTTTTTCTCCAGGAGACTCATCTGGGTCCCAATAGAGATCTCCCCCCAGGAACTATAATGTTCCATGACTTGACTCCTGGCTATGATTGGGCCGTGTTCAATGTTTACAAAGCAAACAGTCGAGGTGTGGCAGTACTTTTCAGAAGGGGTATATGTTGTGAGGGGCTTCAAGTTGTTGGAGATAAAAAAGGAAGATATATGATCATAACATGTGAGCTAAATGGGCAAGATTTTGTTTTTGTCAATATGTACAACCCATGTGATGAAAAGATTGTATTTCAGAGTGACTGTGACTTGGCAATCAAGCCCCCGAAATCTGGATTCATTGTTGTGGGTGGTGACTTCAATACTGTCCTGGAAACAGAATTGGATAAGACATCGGATATGAAAAATAGAGGTCACAAGGACAGACTGAAGGGTCTTTTACAATTTCTGAGGAAATATAACTTAGTAGACATCTGGAGGTGTCTTCATCCAGAAGAGAAAAATTTCACATACTTTGGCATGGGAAATAAAGGGAAATCGAGGCTGGACTATTTTTTTATTCCTGAAATAATTTTAAGGAGAGTGATGGCATGTAAAGTTCATGTTAGACCCGAGTATTCAGAAAAGGAGGGGTATGTTTCTGATCACGCCCCCATCTCCATACAAATCTCAACAGGAGACACATGGTGGCAGTTTGACAGGAGCTTGCTTGGAGATGAACATTCCACAGGGCATTTCTTAAATGTGCTAAAGAAGTTTTCTCAAAGGAAGACGAAAAGAAAAGCCGAACTTTGGGTGGGTTTGAAGCTCCGAGTGCAGTGTGAGGAAAACGCCTGCAAGAAGAGAAAGCATGAAGAAGCAGAAGAAGAGATTGTCAGAAGACGACCAATCACGTGTAACGACGCCCTGGCTCAGGCGGAAGCAACGAATCACATGTCAGTGCTGCAGTTGGACAAGTTTTCGAAAACCAGTGGTGAGATTACACTTAAAACTTGTGAAACTAATGTTTCAACAGATGCTCAGTGCACTTAAATGATATAACCATCATGTGAAAAACATTCTGTAATGCAAATAGTGATAGCAAAACAGAGCTCTGTTACTAAATATAATGTGAAACATCATGACTGCAGAGGATAGTACTTGGAAGGTTAATAATGAACAATGTCATTGAAAAACAAGCTGTTTGACAAATAATACATAAAATATAATTGTGCTGTTGTTGATAATACAAAAATAAATTTATATGTGCATGTCCATGATACTGGCAGACTTATGGCTCCAGCCATTGTCTAGGTATTTACGTCCCTGCTGTAATAAGGGCAGCTCTGCTCCTGACCAATCTTTTTAGTAAATGTATGGTTAAATGTTCCTCTGGAAATTTAGTACATTTTGCCAAACTCAAATTTTCTGCCTTCAGAACATGTAATTGGCAACGTTAATTTAACACTAAGAGTGTTTATGGGTCCAACACTGCCAGAATTGCCGTGGACATAACGAGTACGTGTTAAGGTACATTTATACATTTATAGTGGTCATCACACTTTTCAATAGCTATTTCAAGACAACTCGTGTGAGTTCACTTGAAACTCACAGGAACTATTTTCCTCCATACTGAATATCAACTGACATATTAAGCAAACAATATTCTGACACTTTAAACCAAATGTTTGTCCAGTCTCCCATTACAACAAGTAATAGCAAATAACAGCTTCTTACCAGTGTTGACAAATGGGTATTACCAGTTCCATTCGTCTGACTTGTACAGGATCACTATATTTTATACCTGACTAACTATCTAACTCACCATTTCGCCACCATATCATTATGGAGGCATGAAGACTTTTTAAACATGCTGCAGTATATTTTTGGATGCTCGCAGTGTTGTGAATGTTTGCATATTTATATATAAATCAAGAAAATGTCCAAAAATTAATTGCACTTTCTCTTTCTAGATCTGAGAAGAATGAGAAACAGTGACACACAGCAAATATCTTTGCCCTGTCATAGGTTTGACCTTGAAGAGTATTTAGACAAACTCTACAACACCAACAAAAGTGAAGAGCTCCGATATATACTGAATTTTTCTCTTATGGAGCAAATCTCAAAAAAAGAAATACTGAGCACTATAGCATCTCTTTCTGACTTTCATGTCCAGACGCCGGATGGCATCCCTGTGGTGTTTTACCAACATTTTGCTTGCCAGCTCACCAATTACCTCCAAGCGTTTTTTAACCAAGTCCTCAGCCTTCAGCCGCTAAGTGAAATGCTCAGGGAGTCATTTGCATGCAAACACGTATTTCCCAACTCTTTAACATCTCAGATAATTTGCCATGATCACACATACTGTAATAGCAACAAGGCACTTTTTATAGCGTCAGTGTTCAATGTTGATTACATCATATTCTCTTCCATTCTGGCCCACAGGCTAAATAACATCATGGGCCACCTTCTGAACCCAGGGCAAAGCACATCCAGTTGTATGACAGTAGACAGCTGTATTAAAGCTATTACAAGAGTTAATGAGAACAAGACACCGACTATAGTAATAACCCTAAAGATGCACACAGGGGATGTGAAGTGGTCATACTTGTTCAAAAGCCTCAAAGAATATAACTTACCTAAGAAGTTTCAGATTCTGCTCAGAGCTTTGGTAACCAGAGGAAGGAGCTTCAAGGCCATGTTCTGCTGTCACTCCTTTTCGGGTCCAGTGGATTCCCAGACCCAGGGTTTGAGACTGGGATGTCCATTGACTCCTGTTCTCATACAGCTTTGTTTACAGGCCTTGATTGAATCCATTAACAATGAAGAGAGGCTTCGTGGAGTAGAAGTGTTAGATGGACAGGTGGTTAAAGCTCTGAGTGAATCAGACACAGCTCTTATTTTCCTGACTTACACAGCTGAAGCTTTAGAAATTCTTGAGGACATCTTGGCACGTTTCACTGCAAAATCTGGATTGATCGTTAATGAAAATTTGTCTGAAGTGTTTATTTGCGGGACTTGTGAATCTAGCCTTCGCTCAGGGAAGCTAAAGTTGCTTCACCAAACAACATGTGGGTTTTATTATCAGGGATGTTATGTGACTTCTGACTGTCTAGGCTAGGGTTTTGAGACAGAAGAAATTGAAGTGTTTTTTTTTAAACATATTAGCTTGCATTAATGATTCCTCACATTAATTTGCATTAATGATTCCTCACAATAATTTTTTTTCACTTGCTAACACCCTGTTATTGTATGCTGGCACACAATTCTCAACACTAAAAACACAGATGTGTTTTTCCCAAGGCAGCGGACCAAAACTCCAAACACATTTCCTGCTGTTTGCTCTCCCAACAAATCCCTTATACACTTTGTGTAAAACACTGAACACAGTGTTTAATCTCTAAGTCAAACGTTCATGATACAGTCTTTTAGCATATTTTGCTAATGCTAAGACAGAAAATGGTTAGATTTGAAAAGCTGTGAAATAAACACAGAGCTCCTTTCAGCACTCTGCTACTAGTACTGTCCATTGTAGAAAAAAACTGTTGCAGCACAAAGGCATGAGACTGACAAAAAAAGGGAAAAAATGTTCACAGGAAGGTTAAAGCAGATGAAACTGAGCCAATGACCTCCAGACTCATGGTGTGCAAAGGAAATTATCTACAGTAGTCAACTGTTACCACTAGGCTACCACAACTCTGCTATACAAGCTACACAATACATGTAAAATTACACTAGACAATGCAGTGCAATTCAATTAAATTCAGCAGAATTCAGCAGTCACACACGGTTCAGTCAATGAATTTCCATGAAGCTCCTGAACTTGAGTAGTCAACTGACTTATAAAGGAAACATATATACAGACATTACCTCTGTAAGTGCTACACAATTGAGCCCAGTGGTGCTAACCAGTGGTGAGGGGAGGGCAGAGGCAGAGCTCATTCAGGGAGACAAATGGAGCTGAACGAAATTTGGGCTACACTAGCTGGCTGTGATCAACCATGGCTTGAGCATGAGAGAAGCAGGTCTACATTTGCAGCCTAACCTTTCACAGTTCACAGTGGCCTCCATAACATGAACAAAACAGGTAAGGCAGCTGTTCCTGTATTGCACTTTTGAACTGTATAAACTACAAGACCTCATTGTTGACTGTATTGTACATTAATCTGCCAAGTTTGTGTATTGACTGTTGTTGTCACAGTAAAGGAAGTATTCTGTGCTCACAGAGTGGTTAGACAACCTCCAAGGGCTGAGAGGCAGCGTATGTTTACTCAGGTCAAGGGACTGCCATAGTAAACATGGTGTTGGGCTACAACGCAATGCATTTAAAGGAAATAAGGGAGAGAATTTTCGCTGTCCGTGAAGTCTTTGCAAACATTTACAGCGTGTGCATTACAACAATATATTTTCAAAGAGGAATAGCATGCATACAAGTCAAAGAGCAGAGACACACCAGTATGTCCTGGTAAATGTAACACGATGTTACAAAAGACTTCTTCCTTACAGTATGCAGTAGCCATACTGTAATGGGCTGCTGTGCAGTGACTGTCTTTATCTGGTGTAAGAGTTTGGGTCTTCATTGACAGAGGGTGCTTGAGCTGGATACAGGTGCTCTCCCATACCAATACATATATGTGGATGAGGCCTCAGGAGAAGACCATGTCCTGGGAGGAACATCATTGGACAGCGCGCCACTGTGGATGTTCCTGGTCAGCGTGGGGGTAACACAACCATCTGTGCTGCTATCAGGATGCATGGGCTCCTCCATCGCCATGACATACTTGGTCCATATAACACAGTTTATCATTTTGTTTTTTCAATGATCTTTATAACATTCTCATTCAGCCCCATGAAGGAGATCCATGTGGTAAACAGCAGCTGATTCATTACACTTTAGTCTGGGACAATGTCAGGTTTCATCAAGCAGCAGATCTTCAAGCACTGGAAGGTGTACGACCGCAATCCTTACCAGCAAGGTACTCAGCTGCAAGCAATGGGGGATGCTGGTGGTGACATTAGCGTAGAGGACTGCCAGGCCTGGGTAAGCCATTCATAACGGTTTTTCCAGCACTATTTGGCTAGAGAAAATATTTCTTGTAACGTTGATGAAAATTTGTGGTCGAACAGAGACGGAAGGCATGATCCAGATTAGTTGTTTTTCCTTACTTTTTTTTTTTTACTGTAGAGTCATTCATGCTCAGCGTGATTTTTTTTCCTTTGTATTTTTTGCCTGTTTGATTCTTGCGGTAAACATTACAGTAATACATTGGGGTTCATTTATACTTATTCTTTCAGGACTGTGTACTGTATAGTGTTTACATTGTGGTGCGTGTGTGTGGTTTTTTTTTTAACCATTGTGTGGATGGTGAAAATTTTAATAAACAAATCCATGATTTGAAATTTCTGTGGTGCTTCTACTCAATTTACTGCAAACCAAGATTACAAGCCTACTTGTGTTTCTGATTTTTCTGCTTGTGTGGACATGCAGGATCTGTTCAACAAATCCGTGTGATCAGTGTGTGTGCCAGTTTGATGTCATTGTCACATTTTGAAGTGAGTGTTCATGATTTTGAATCCAGTGTTCCATTTTGCCATGAAGATTTGCTGAATGTACAGTTTAAAAAAACACGCTAAAGTACTTGTGTTGTAGCATCACTAATTTTAGAAATGCATCTGAGCCATTGAGAAAAACTCTATTTGCCACTTTAGCTGGTGGCACAGGTGGCACAGGGGCTCAGTGTGCAGTATTATTTCCTCCAGCCTCCAGAGCTGGGGTGTAATCTGAGGCTGAGTGATGTGTGTGGAGTTTGCAGGTTCTCCCTGTGCAGGCATGGGCTTCCTCTGGGCGCTCCTCTGGGCTTCCTCTGGGCGCTCCTCTGTTCTCTCCCTGCACAAAGACTTGCAGTCCATGTGAGGGACTGGGGACATGCAGTCCAGGTAAGGGACTGGGGACATGCAGTCCACGTGAGGGACTGGGGACATGCAGTCCAGGTGACGGACTGGGGACATGCAGTCCAGGTGAGGGACTGAGGATATTCAGTTCACCGAGTGCCCTGTGAGAAGCCGGTGCCCCATGTGGCCTAGGAAAGGCTTCAGGTCCAGTGAAACCCTTACCAGGATAATGTGGTTGAGTGAGCAATTTTCTGCAGTGTGAAAATGTATATGTACAGTATAGTGTATACACAGCAGAAACACACAAACATATGTATGTTATACACAATATTGTTCATACCATCCTCCATGGTGACACATGCAATGTTATGACAGTGAACCTGCTATCACCACTGCCCTTTTCTAGATACACCACCCACACATATATATAGCTGGGTAAGGGTTTATTAACAGCTACAGTAAATGTAAACAAACAAAAAGGCCTTTTGACGTGTAGCCCTTATTAATGGGGCTCTAACACAGCTAATGCACCAAAAATGCCCCTAAAGCAAAGGGTTCAGTTACATGCAGACAGAAATGAAAAGCACCAGTAAGCAAACTCAAAAAGGGGGCGGGGCTCAGAACATGAAAAGTCACCAGGTGGTTAATTGCCTGTGCAGATGGCAGGCACTGTAACATCTCACTCCATTCTGGAACACAGATACACCTTTGTCAGCAACATGGAAAGCCAGTATCAGGCAAACCCTTTACCTCGTGTTTCTGTGTTTTTACTCTGACGCATTGGCTTTTACACTTTCCATATTATTTCCATGACAAAAACAAATTTCCCAAAAACAACCTATAGACCTCAGCTAGATTCCATGCACAAGGTTTGAATTTCAGTATTGACAATTTTGGAGTAGTAGGATGATGGGGAGGGAAATGACACCTCTGTAAACCCAGCAACAGAGCAGGAGAAATAAAATATTAATACACACTGTCAGCAAACACGATTAAGTGAAACTTACATGTTAAAAGCTGTGTTATGAGTCTTATAGCGTATTGTGTATAGTGTGTGTTTGTGTATGTATGTGCGTGCGTGCGTGTGTGTGTGTGTGTGTGTGTGTGTGTGTCTGCTTTGATTTCAGCTTCATCACTCCATTCCTATACTGGATTGTGTGTTGTGTGGAGGACTGCTTTTCTATTCTGACCCCTTTTGATCAGTGCTTCACTGTTTCTTTAGGGGTAGGTAGTGGAAGTCCTTTACTGTGATTTTAGTTTAGATTAGAGCATGGGTAGGTAGTGGCAGTCCTTTACTGTGATTTTAGTTTAGATTAGAGAGTGGGTAGGTAGTGGAAGTCCTTTATTGTGATTTTAGTTTAGATTAGAGCGTGGGTAGGTAGTGGAAGTCCTTTATTGTGATTTTAGTTTAGATTAGAGAGTGGGTAGGTAGTGGAAGTCCTTTATTGTGATTTTAGTTTAGATTAGAGTGTGGGTAGGTAGTGGAAGTCCTTTACTGTGATTTTAGTTAGATGAGAGCGGGGGTAGGTAGTGGCAGTCCTTTACTGTGATTTTAGTTAGATGAGAGCGGGGGTAGGTAGTGGCAGTCCTTTATTGTGATTTTAGTTTAGAT
>JABJVR010006530.1:0-12372 GCA_025773905.1 Chitala chitala
GACCGGGCTCTGTACTGCCCCCTGGGAAACACCACCACACCCTCTGGCCGGCCAAATGCACCAATGACACCCACGGTACCAGTCTGGAAAACGCGTACACTGATTTGTCTGGACAGCCCCTGTACCACAAGTGTGGAGGGCAGCTATGGTGATGGCCACAAGTTTGTTACAAGGGGACAGAATATACTAAAGAAAATAAAACCAACGTGTAAAGGAGCACACAGAACCACACATAATAGAAACAGCATACACTTAATCTTAAAATGGTCTCTTTGTCTTACCACATCCTCCAAAACTGTCAAACAAGATAAAAGGGGTCTTAAAAGGTCAGCAGCTAAATTCACTGTCAACTAGTGTATCCAAATCAACAGCCATCACAGGACGGGTCATCTGCAGGAAAGCTAAAACAGAACCGCAGAGCCACATGCACGAGCCGACCGCACGCTGCAGTTTGGGTGAGGGTATGGTTTCAAGAAAGCAGGACGGGTGGTCCAGGCCGAGCTCTCTTCCACTTGTGTGGCACACGAAAGCTTGATGAGGCATCTTAAAGGTCCCATTTCTTCTCCTTCTCCTCTGTGGGTGGCACAGAGGGCTCTGTGCTGGAGCTGTTCAGTGCAGCCTCTTTGCTGTGCCGCACACCGTAGCCAAAGTAGATGACAAAACCTAGGCAGCACACAGGAAGTCATTATTAGGAAACATATGCAAAGGTCCCCGCACATGAGACCAGTCACCTGGTAAGAGTACATATTCACTACAATACAGGAAGTTAATGCAGGTATAGAAACATTTTATTAGATAATCGTATTTCACTGGAAATATTTTCCAGGATACCCGTGATCCTGTGAAGGATAAGCAGTAGGATAATGGATGGATGGATGGATGGATGGATGGATGGATGGATGGATGGGGTAGACCATATACAATGCAAATCAAATGTTCACAGTCCTGGGCTGATGGATGCAATGCAGACTCATTTTCCCCACCAAGTTAGTTCCACAATTAAGACATTTTCTGTTCACACTGAGTCTAACAGCAGCCTCAAATCAAGTGGAAAACAGCATGTGCATGGGGGGGGGGGGTTGTCACCGGGGGTGTACCTATGACCATCCACAAGGCAAAGCGGACCCACGTGCCCTTGTCAAGCTGCATCATCAAGTAGACGTTGACCAGCATGCTGAGGACCGGTACAAAAGGCACCAGTGGAACCTGTCAAATATTTTGGGCATTCGTTTCAGTATTGACACCAACCATTAATTCTCCTGTAGACCACGGCTGTGTAACCATGGCAGCTGTGGACAGAACTGTTCTCTAATAAGAATATACAATGCCTTTGTAAATATTTGTAGAGTCCTCCACAAATTCTCATCTGTTTCAACTTCTATCATCTACATTTAAGGCAAAACAACTGCCAGTTTTCAGAACAGAAATCGGTTGCTTGACAGGGCAGGAAAACTCATTCTATGTACATTCATTAAGTGCCTCCCACCTGACCATCTCGGAATAATCTGAAAAAATATTACATACTTGTACTTCATAACTGTGCCTTCTATATGTGAAGTTGTATGTAAAATATCAGTCCGCTACCTTTAAAACTGTGGTTTTTCCAAGTCTTCAAACCTGCTGCCGGATGTCGCAGTCAAATTTGAGGAAATTCAAGCACCCAACAGTCTAAATTAAACCTGAGAAACACTCCTGACAATCTACATTCAGTTTCACACTACCAGATACTTACTTTAAAAATATGAAGCATCGAATCCAAGTAGTTTTCTAGTTATTGTTGGTTTTATGTGACTCCTGAAAAACCAATGCTGGAAAAAGGCCTAAAAACAATCCCAATAAAGACCTGAAACCCTGCACTTATCCTATTAAGAACTGCATCTTTGTCCTTTGTCAAGCAAACCTGAGATGGTCAGGTTGGAAGCGTTTCTTAAATTTGATAAATTGAGAATGAAATGACCCAATATAGCAAATGTAATTTCTCACAACTTAAACTCTGCAGACTAACTGGAAGGGTTGTACACCAACAGTAACACCTGAGGTCATTGCACAGGGACCCCTTATCAAGCAAGGTGTGACTGAAGTAAGGGAGACCTCTTACCTTGAAGGTGAGCTTGGTCTTGCTTTCAGGCTGTCTCCAGATGACCAAGACGAGAAGCAGACAGACCAAGCCCAGCCCAGCGAGCAGAGCAAAGGTGAGGGCATGCCATGTAGCCTGAACCGCCACGATGCAGATTATGCAGATCAGGACCCCTGTGGCAGGGAAATGGGGCACTTCACTGAAACACATCACTACTACAGACCTCATATGTGGACTTATGTCTCTACTACAGACCTCATTTGTGGACTTATGTCTCTACTACAGACCTAATATGTGGACTCATATGTGGCAAGTCTACTTATGAGAAATCCCAGTTTACACTGACACCGGCAGTAAGACAACGAATGCAGAACATTGCAGAATTTAACTTCAGTTTGGCCTGACAGCTCCAAACCTTGCACCGCAGACAAATAAGGTATGAGCTGGCTAATGGAAACAAGCAAATCACTGCTATGAGTCCTGGAAGAGTACCGGTAAGTGTTACTGTGAATTTGAGAAATGTTACTAACTTGCAATACACTTCTCTGTACACACAGAGATAAGGATAAAACACATTTTTGAGCTACATAAATTACTACATTTGAATACATAACATATAAAACAGTGGTGTTTTGGACCAGAGAAAGAGTGTGAGTATATAGGTGCAGAGGCATAACACCCCCCACAGCGCTGAAGATGGTCGGGCCCAGAAAGCAGCTCACCGAGCAGGGTGGCACAGATGTTGACGATGAAGCCAGAGACCTGGGAGGGCTCTGGGCTCTCTGGGAAGAGCAGGGCCTTGGCACTGAACCGGCTCTCCGTGCTAGGCGTGAGTCCTGAGCTGGACCGACTCTCCGACCTGCTCAGCTCTCCCTCCTCTTGTGTATTGGCCATATGGTACACCAGGCTGGGCTGCTCCCGCTGGTACCTGGACAGCAGCAGACGTGTGGAGGCTTGAGTATTCCATGTGCTCACACTATAGGCAGCACTGTTCACTACCGATGGGAGGGGCCTTGGTGGGCGGGACCATTGCAAGCTCATCACTTCCCATTGGTTACTTCAGTTTCCCCACTTTAGTAAGCCAAGCAAATTGATAGCACAGAATGGGCTTTAAAGCTTTCACAACTTTCCCTTCATTAACCAGGGCAGAGGAACCCACCTAAGGACAAGGACACAGGCAGCCACCAAGGTATAGGCAAGCAGCGTCCCGATAGATGTGAGATCTATCAGTTCCTTAAGGTCAAACAGGAAAGCCATGACAGCTGCAGGGAGAGCAAAAAAATTAAGGAGGGCCCATTATTTCAGTGCATAGCCAGGCATTCCTGAAAGGTGTTATTGTACAGTGGTTATCATTATATGTTAACACACAAGGTCAAAGGTAAGCCATGTCAAAAGCAAACCTCAGGTGGCCAGGACAAACAGCAATACCACCATGCTCCACACACACAGGCAATGTGGCATTTAAAACATTGCCTGTGTGTGCAATGTTTAAAACAGAAAACAAAAAGAAAAAAAAGGCATCTGACTGCTACAACTGCTGATTGTTGTAATGAGGGAACCCCCCCCCCATGTTAAATTCCATGCATACTCGTGGTAAAGTCAATCTCATGTATGTGGAGGCCAAAATTTAACTGGGGACAAACAAGGAAATTCAGTAACCATTCAAACCTAATCTAGAATTTATGTGCCAATCAATGCTCAAGAAATATTTAACAAATTACTAAGGAATATTATCTTAATATATACTTTAGTCAGTGCAAGTTTATTATTATTAGGCTTTAAAATTTCACTTAAATAAAATAACTGTACATCCACACTATGCCAGACAACTTCTGGCCAATTTTTTTCTTCCTTTCTTTGAATTTTATTTCACATATTTTCACTGCAAACCACCAGCGATCCGCAGTTTGTGCAGATCCCGTACTGTTCATGGAAGTCGTTCCCAGTCCAAACCATTCTATGTCCATAAGCATTAGAAAAATGACACTCACCCTTGGATAAGTCAACCTGTTTGTATAGGTAATTTTTAAGACTTAAATTTCGCGATGTGTACAGGACTATAGACAACTAAAAACTTCTGGTAAAGTTTATACATACAGACAGAACCCATCATTACTTTCTGTTTTTTAATCCATTTGAACACTTGGCAATTCCTCAAAAAATATTTCAAAAAGTCAAATATTCAGTACACGCATGTCTTTCCTAGCACAATAATGCGATCGGTTCTGCATCTGTTCAGGGAAGCACGTGTTGAGGTTTTGCCGCGGCATGCGTGATGAAGAGCCTGCATGTTGTCAGTTAGCACACAGCGTTGATCAGACACCCTTCAGCAATACGGTGAAACACTATCAGTCTTCACACTCACCTGCCACGGCGCCCGATGCCATGGTGGCGATTAAAGGGGTCCTGGTTCTTGCGTTGGTTTTGGCCAAGCATTCAAAGAGAAGACCGTCCTCTGCCATGGCCCAGATAATACGTGGCATGGGGAACATGGAGCCAAGCAGGCTAAAACGGGCGGGGCAGAAGAGACAAATAAAAACAGGCAACATCGATAAGAGTAAACAGGACATGTGACACAGCAGAACAAAACGTCCAATTTGGCACTGGCAAACAGCAACAACCATGACAGCACAGCCTGTTTATTTAGGTAAGGACATGAAGCAGATACAGCTGAAAAAGAGAAACTTGGGCAGGAGGGATCATTGCCACGGTCATTCAGCAGCCGGTTCCTCATTAAGTGACAGCCCCCTCATTCGCCAAAGGGTTTGAATTTTAAACCATTGCAAAAAGATAATGCCAAAGTCGTGGAGCAATCTAAAGTTATAAACTGCTGCTGTTAAAGAATTCATTAAATCAAAAGAGCTAATGGTGTATTACACAGGCCTTATGTTCCAGAGTAGACCCATGACCTTATGTATTAGCTATAATTAGGGCAAGAAGACAACCTATCACATGCCACAAAGTGGACTGTGTAATGAGTGATCCATATTTTTTTTTTACCACAGCTGATTACGTGAGAGTTGCACACGCACCCCCTCTATCAGCAGCTGGCTCACCTGGTAGACAGAGCGCAGAGGGAGCCTACAGCCACAGCGTAGGTGGCCCACTCCCAGCCCACGTAGCTGAAGGCCACGGGCAGGGGGCTGTACTTGTCCAATATGTAGTAGGGCATCATCATGGTCAGGGCGGCCGACACACCGAAGTACGCCACAAAGCAGATGAGCAGGGAGGACACGATGCCGATGGGGATGGCCTTCTGCGGGTTCTTCACCTCTTCGCCTGAGTGACCAAGAGCAGGGCCGGAGCGCTGAGCACCCGAGGCACTAGCCAGACCTGCCTTTTGGCTCAGCATGGGCTGGTGAAGCCATGGCAGGAAGGTCTACTAGCATCATTCAGGGCTTAGGGTCGGGCTCAGAGCAGGCTCGAGGTCACTCACCTGTGGTGGCAATGCAATCGAACCCCACAAAGGCATAGAAGCAGGTGGCCGCTCCAGACAGGACCCCCGAGAACCCAAAGGGCATGAAGCCGCCAGCCCCGGGGTTCAGCACACTGACACAAAACAGCAGCGATACCAGTCAAAATGAAGTCGGCAACAGTAGGAATGCTCTGTAAACCTGTTTGCTGGTAATGTGATTATAAGTTCACAGGTTGAAATCCCATAGTGGAAAGCCTCTGCCACACTAATAACAGTTGGAAAAAACACAGCAGCACCTCACAAGTCAAAGGAACCTTATCGGATAGTCACAAGTTTGATATATACAAGGACAAATGAGAAACTATGTTACAATACACACGAAAAGCGTTTCACTCATCTTTGTTAAACTAGCTACCCATCTCATTCTAGATTCCACTATAAAAGTGTTTCTTATATAGTGTAGCTTCTCTCTATCTAACTGACCTCCTGCATTCCCTCTCACACCCTCAGGCCATCTTTTACTCCCATTTACTGGT
Organism: Chitala chitala; assembly: GCA_025773905.1. Taxonomy (NCBI): domain Eukaryota; kingdom Metazoa; phylum Chordata; class Actinopteri; order Osteoglossiformes; family Notopteridae; genus Chitala; species Chitala chitala. The sequence goes on from JABJVR010006530.1 coordinate 6,029, forward strand.
TGTCCCCTACTACAGGCTTTCATCTATGGGGGGCTGGTCCGTCTGCATCATGGCCCCCAATCTGTGGAGTGCTTTGCTTCTCTCACTGCACGCCTGACCATCTTATTTCATGGCCCAGCTAAAAACTCACTGTTTCCTCCCCCATTTCTCCTCTGGACACTGATGGCTACTGTGTCGCATGCAGTCTCTGCGCTGTTTCTAATCATCTTCATCATCCCACAGCTGTAAAGCGATCTTGAGTTTGTGTGACGTGCTGTGATATTGACCACCTACTTCCGTAAAGAGACGTTGCTAAACTGGTGAGTGCTGTTGAGGATTTGATCCGGGCTCAGGGTCCAGTTCTTAACGCTCCCCTTGACCAGACCCGATATCACCACAAACACCAGCACCAGTACATTCACGCAGGTGAACACCTTGTTGACCAGCGCTGACTCCTTGACTCCAAACGCCAGGAGACCTAGGGGTAAGGCGGCACTGGGTTAACACCTGCGTACGTGCTGTAACTCTAACACTGGGCTGTGATGTATATATTTTCACAAAGTCAGTAATTAAATTCTTTCTGCAAGAACCCATAAATTAATTTAAAAGCAATTTTGGCTTAGCACAGGCTGGTGAAGCCATGGTAGAAAGTTCTAAGAGCTTCATTCAGGTTTCACATCCCTGCCATCGGAAGGAGCTCTTCGGGGCGTTAAATGATGGTTGCCCATTCCCTTCCCCTGCCTCAGCTTGCTCTCCATCTGCCTGCACCATGCCAAGTTGGAAGTGGGGACACTCTCTGCCTGGGTGCCCCGTCTGCTTACATCACAGCAGTTTATTGGTAAGTGGCAGTCTTTGGCCCAATGTACACTGTAATATCTGCTGTGTCGCTATATCTCCTCTAGTCTGGCGCTTTTGCACCCAGCACACGATGCTCTCACTGCAGCTCATAGATCAGGCCTCAGATTGTTCCAAAAGCCGTTTCTCATTTGGGCTTCCCAAAGGCTGACGCTGTTTCCCAGTGGCCCTTCTGATGGTGTTATACCACTGTGGGTGTTAAAGACATCAGTAAGACAGCCATAATAACCAGTGACGGATTCCCCTCGTTTCTGTTTGCAGGCTGAGACGCATCTATACAGTGAGAATAACTGAAGGAGGTTTGGCACAGGTGTCCAATTAATAATAACCAGCACGAGCAGTAAAGAGCTTCATCCAGTGTCCACACAAAGGCACAAGTGGCTGGGTGGTACCTGTGAGGAGGAGGATGATGACGACAGCGAACATGTCGGGGTAGTCGGCCAGGATGCCCGGGGCCCGCATGCTCATATAGGTCTTGCAGAAGGTCTCGAAGTGCTTCCCAATGAGCTCGTCAAACGTGGCGCTCCACGCCCGGGCCACGCTGGATGTTCCTGAAGGCAACAAAGCAACAGCAAGTTCAAGTCACCTCTGTGCAGTGACATCAGACTGTCTGCTGCTGAGGCTCACAAAGGCTTAGACATTAAGCTGAGCCATAATGTCCACTCCCAGCAAATCAAACAGCTGGGAAGTCTAGCACTGGCCCAAATGCTTGGGCAATACAAACTCCTATAATTCTGTGTTTGCAGAACAACTAGGCCTGTTTACCAATAACATAGGAGAGGATGAGGTTCCACCCAGTGATGAAGGCCCAGAGCTCGCCCACCGTCACATAGCTGTAGAGGTACGCTGATCCCGATTTGGGGACTCGTGCCCCAAACTCGGCGTAGCACAACCCCGCCAGAACGGAAGCCAGCGCCGCGATGAGGAAGGACAGGACAATGGCAGGCCCCGCGTTCTCGCGCGCCACCGCTCCCGCCAGCACGTATACACCAGCCCCTAGAGTGCTACCGACTCCCAGGGCTACCAAGTCCAAGGTGCCCAAGCACCGGGAAAGGGGGGAGTTGTCTGTGCCACTGTCCACCACCTTCACCCGCATCATCTGCTGGAAAACCGCCATCACCTTCTTGAGGGCCATGATGGTGAGGCCTGGGGTCGGAGGTCAAAAATCAGGACAGCTAAAGAGCACTGGAAAGAGAGAGAGAGAGAAAAAGAGCGAGAGAGAGAGATAGCGTTGAGTGTTGGAACACAGTACATCTGGATAAGGAGTACCAGCTGTCCGACAGACTCTCCTATACAACCGCAACAGTCAACTGAGTGGTTATATACAATGAACACAGCAATTAAACAAAAACATAAAAAAAAAAATCTACGAAAATGTTTCTGTATGCAAGAAAAAAGAAAAACAAGTTCTCAAAATGATAAGCATCCTAAGCCTTGTGTATTCAGCAATTTTATCAACTCTCTAAGACATCTTAGACTACCTGTCATTGACAAACCCACAGCACTGGTCTCTTCACTATGGAATAAAAGACAATAAGGACCAGGGTTGCAGGGTTTATGCCGACAGCTGGTATTAACTGGTTTTAACAGTGGTTTAAACCACACCGGCGCAAACAGGTTTGCGCAACCAAGAGTGGCGTAAACTGGCAAAAACCCTTAAATATGCTAAATCAATGGTTAAAACACATGTTTAAATATTAGAATGCCTTTACAAGCATGTTGAATCTCTTTCAAACCATAATGGAGCCATTTGGCGCAAACATATTTCTCTAAAATTAGTATGACAAAAAGAGAAATGTATTTAACTGGATTTGAAAAAGACTGACATAACTTTCAAAAAAGGATGAATGTGTTAAATTTAAAAAGAATGAATTGTTAGGTGAAACACTAATAACTCTCTGTTATATTTTGGTTATTGAATCTGATATACAATGAATAAAGTTTTGCAAAATACATGCGTTTCTGTTATCTATATAATCATATTATACTTTGCATGAAGACTATTTGATTTAACAACAAACATATAGTTTTGGACAAAGAAATCTTGGCTCAATCTATGTTTTTGGTCCATTTTCACCAGTTAATGCCACTTTACGCCGACGCAAAGTGGTGTAAACTGGCATAAACTACATTTTTGCCAGTTTACGCTGCATGTCCTGGCGTAAACAGGTTTGCGCCGGCATAAACCCAACCCTGATAAGGACTATGCAATATAACATGCACAACACTATGTCTTACAGACAGTGTTGACTACACATCACATGTGTGGGCCTAGCATGTATTAAGAACAACAAAGAAGCCAGAAACTCAGAGGAACGAGGGAGTCATTATTTAGAGCCATCGAACACGAGGTGTTGGTCAAGCCGCAGCAAGTGTTTTAAGGTTCGACCCCCAGCTCCCACAAATGGAGTACAGTCTAGCCGTGGGGGGTGGGCACAGGCCCCCAAAGCTGACCACACAGGCTGAGGTGCAGGTGACACCATAAGTGTGTGAGCTGACAGAGCAATCACGACACTGCCAGCATCATCCACATAACATGCTCCACGGAAAATCTGTGAGCATTCTAATCGGTATACTGCTCTTACCCAATCATCCATGGATGACTAACACACAAGGCGGAAAAAGGACGCATTTCAGGAGAAAACACAAAAATGCAAAAAACAAAATCACTTCTCTTCCTGATATGATGAAAATGATAATGAGATGCGTTTCAGCTGATAAATGGAATGTTTTTTTTTCTAAAACATATGATTCGTGGTAGAGGTTTGCAACGTCTGCTGTACCATTGTTCCCTTATCTCTTTAAAACACATTCCCAGATGTAATAGAACCCAAGAATTTGAAGGCACCACTAATTCATGTCGGCTGCTAAAATGTAAACAAGAGAGGGCTTAAAACACAACTCATATGTCACACGTGCCTCACACGTGCCTCATAAACAAAGTCTCACACAGAAACCCCCATAGAAATGAATACAGTCTTGTGATGTACACAGGTTAATTACATACTCAAGTAACCAGCTCCTTATAATGTGTTTGTAATTGCACCATTATTTGATGCGACTGTATTATCGAGAAGTTTAGTCATGTCAACTGGACTTCTTTTTCGTTTACGCAGAAACGTTTCACTTTTTACCAAAAAATAGCAGCATGACAAATAGGAGACAGGTTGTGTCTCATTCCTCTTCCTCTGTCTAACGAAGCGTTCTCCATTTGTACATTTGTGGCTTCCTTCACTCCTCTCTCAAACCATCTATCCTCTGTCCAAAATGTGGACATTCTCATCCTGAGGATGTTAAACAGAGGAGGAGGACTGATTTTTCACTTCATCCATCCCAAGGAAGATCAACACCTTTTCACATTCATCAGGAGGGCCATACCTAACAAATACCCCTTTATTTCAGTCACTGGTCGTCATACGTAACAACCCCCTATTCAGATGACAAACTGGGCTAACTTCACCTAAAACATCTCTAAAAGCCAGTGAAAACATGTTCCAAATTATGTCTTAAAAGGAAAAGACAAAGTGTTATCAGAACAGGGTGCACCTTTGTAATACTGAGGATATTATATCTCTCCATCAGCTACAACGTTAGAGCCTTAGACGTTCAGAGACAATAAAGGTCTGTCTCCAGGACATGAGATACTTTTGCTTTCAGAGCAAGTTGATGAAGATTCTCAGTCATCCAGGTGGAACTTTCTGGAAGTTGAATCATGTCAACTGGACTTCAAGAATAAATAAGTCCAGTTGACATAATTCAACTTCCAGACACTTTCAGAGTAAATACAAAAGGTAAACTAACCCACACTACTGCTTTGTGTTACATTCTGTTCAGTGTTAATCTGTAAGTGTCTGTTCCTCTACTCTGTCAGTCTTCCTCTTTGTGGCAGAAACTTTGTTGCATTATGATCGACAATTACGTCTACGGAACGTACGTAAATTCCACACGATGTTCCAAAATTATTAATTTTAAGCATTGCGTAATGTTAAAGGCATTTTCGGTGTCTCGCTAATGACACAAATATGCATCCAAATAGGCGAATCAACGTGTTAAACGAATTCTACTTCACAGTTTAATCCCGGTTTAAAATCTGTGGTTTACAAGGACCGGCTATGATGAAGTTAGCTATACGTGTACTCATCTCCCATACGACGTACAAAATGTTAAAATTGTGGATTACCCGCGATACTCCTTACACACGACACTGTGGATGACACACTACTCTTTACTATTTTGTGTTATCTGTAAAGAGGAGAGCGTCTGGTTTGGTTGCGCGTCTCTGGTCCGGAGCCATGTGCTCTAGGAAAGCGGCGCGTAACCCGCCAATTAGCTAAACGCTCCTCATTCATTCAAAAACGTAATCGTTTAATTCACTTTATACACTCTACGTATTAAATGCATAAGAAACAATAAAAATATCAGACTTTGTGTCTTTTACGACACTTTTTACTTGCCTTCGTAGCTGAGCAAACAGTCTGCATCAAACTGGATTCAGTGCTAGCTTGCTATGTAGCTATATTGCATCAGACCGACCATGTGCATCCCTCTCATTGGGACGGATGAGTACAAACAAAAACTGAATTATTAATACTAAAAAATACGTTTTGTATATAGCACGTTTAATCATACTTTATGTAGATACGATGAAATACACAACGCAGGTTTAAGTATAATAGATCAGAGGAAAAGAAAAACATTACAAAGTACTTGACGTACCTTAAATCAGATACAAAGCACCAAGAGAAATAGCAGAAAATAAGCAAACTGTGAAACTGGCAACTGCACGGTTTCCAGACAGGTATGGGCGGCGTGGTCAGCGTATGACAAACACGTACAGCACTTACATAAAACGAGTAAAATGAAATGCCTTGAACAAACCCCGCCTTACGAGCTACTCTATTGGCTAGATCCTTATGCAAATCAGTTTTACGAGCTATGATGTTAGCGATAAAAGATATGGGGAAAATGTACACTATGACGCGCCTTTCAACACTTCATTTTGACAGTGGTTGTGTGATAACACAGAGAGGAGATTATTAAGGAGGAAAAAATAAGTATTGATGAAGTACTTACTGAATAGTCTTCATTTTGCATTCAGCTGAATGAATACATGACGCAATTTACAGTATAGTAGTCATATGTTTTCTTTTAATAATCGTTTTTATATATGTGCACCCAATCAAACGTCAAGGCACACGATATAAAAATGTAAACGTAAACACTGTAGTCAGCTTTTTGCTTGTATGTTGTTTCCCTTTGCTATGATGGTTATTATGTAACACTGGAAAAGTGCTATTTACTTAACGCAAAGGCGTATTCCTGAAGTATGAGGTCTGCTCTTTTTTAGTTAAGAAAAAAAGTGTACATTCTATATCTGATGCATTTTTACGCGGTTTAGCAATTATATAGTAAATGTGATTTATATGGGGGGAGGAGAGAGAGAGAGAGAGAGAGAGAGAGAGAGAGTGTGTGTGTGTGTGTGTGTGTGTGTGTGTGTGTGTGTGTGTGTG